>CM073605.1:49904625-49944625 GCA_037074985.1 Solanum bulbocastanum
TTGTGCAAAATCTTGCATCCTTGCTATATCCATGTCTTTATTTAATAAAAAAATGGTACAATCTCTAACCAAATAGGAATCTAATCAATCTGCATATCGATGAAGTATATCCTCCATAGTAGCTACTACATTAGAAGCATATAAGGCCAAGGAATTAGATTTGCGACTGTACTCTCTCACTCACATATTCCCTTGGTGGAAATTTAAGAAATGATCCTCACGGGCCTCTCAGATCTCCAATGGAAGATAATTGTCAAGGAACTCCTTTTTGAACTCTTTTCAAGTAGCAGAAGGTGCATATATCCCCCCTAGATTGCTTACAAGCTTTGTACAAAAATATAGCCACATCCTTTAATCTACGTGTTGCTTGATAAAGTACTTCTTTACCACTTACATGCATAGCATGCAAAATGTGTTGAATCTTATCTATAAAGACTTGTGGATCTTCACTAGGATCAGACCTAGCGAATGATGGAGGGTCCAAATTAAGAAAATCACATATCTACGTGACAGCTGCCTTATCTATATTACTAGTACCTGCAATTGGACCTTCTTGCCTTTGTCCTTGGCCAATAACTAAACGAGTCAATAAATGGAGTGCATTCTTTAAATATTTTTCAAACATATTAATAATGGAGTTCTTAAGGTGCTGCTTCCCGAGACGGAAGGGTCGGGGAAGTCTATGACAGAGATTCATCTTTAACCTCACATTGATCAGCTTGTCTAGGTGGTGGTTGGCTTGTCCCTTCTTTATAGCCATATCTACTTGCTTACCTATACTTTTACTCCTTCTTGTAACCGGCATCTAATAAGTCTTGGATTTTTACTAATTTAGAGCTTGTTATTCATAGTATTAGTTTCCTTTATGCCTATTTTGTGCTCTAAACTGATGTTTAAATGCTAATTTGCAGCAATGAATGCAAAAGAGCAAAACAAGGACATTACCGGGTAAAAAGGAGTGGAAAAGATTAGAAAAGCTAAAGATAGTGAAAGTTTACAATCGCCAAAGCCACTAGGCAAGTGGCCGAGTGGTACTTCAGCTCGCCAAATGTTACAGAGTGCCATCCCTGGGGAAAAGCCAACTTTGCGATGGAATTGGACCTTCAGCGAACCGCTGAATCGATTAGCGACAAAGATTTTAATTACCTAAAGCTCCAGGGGTTTGAATGGTTAAGAGTCGAGGCAAACCAGTGATGGAGGAGAACATTTGGTGCGTCACCAAATTGGTTGGCGACGCTTGACTAACTCCACTGATTGACCTCAAAGGAAAAAATTTGGGAATGTATAATTTGATTTTTCAAAAAGAGAAAAGTAGTTCCAAAGTTTTTGTTGTGTTTTTCAAAATGCTATTTTCCAGTTTCGAGTTTTGATCAACTTTTCTTAGTTTTTGAGTGTTTCTAGTAGATTTTGAAGTTGGACTTTCTATACTAAGCTATTTTGGAGCATTGTAAAGATTTGGATTTTACTACCCATCCTATGGAGAACGTAGTTGGTAATAATTTCTGACTTTTTATGATGTGTGGCTAAAACCCCCATTCTTGGAGGTGTGATTATGTGATTAATTGTCTTAATTAGCTTATGGGTATTAGTAATTACTGATTTAATTGGTCTTTTGAAGTGGGTTAGATTGATAACTAAGTTTTAACTCAGGAATTTTAGTTGCAAATGTAGTTCTAGTCTAGTATTATATGCTTACTTGAGAAAGAGGTTTTAGAATTAAGTTATCGATTGATGATTGTAGTGATTGGGTTGTTGTGGATTCAGCTGGAGAGAGTGAATATTAATTCGATCCTACCTATCTAGCTCGAGAGAGTAGGTAAATTGAGGTTGTGGGTTGCTTATAGTATGATGATTATTGAGGTTCGAGAGAACTCACTTGATTCGTGGTAGTTGATCGAGATATGGCTATAACATCTAAAGCCTAGCCTACCCTACCCAGTAAGGTTCAACAACTTTTAGTAATTAATAAACACCCGGATAGAGAAATTTTCAATCAATTGATCACATTCCCAAGTATACCTTTCTACTTGATCATTCCCCTGACGACACTAGTTTTCAACCCCTTTGATTTACTTCAATGATTTCGATAATTTCTATTCCTAAAATCTATTAAAACATGTATTTCACTTCATAGTTAAATTCTCTAGTGTATCACACTCCCTATGGGCTCGACCCCAACTCTTTGTTGGGTTTATACTAGATTACGATCGCCTACACTTAGTATTGGATGAAGTGTAGTTGAGCGTTATCAAAAATGGTGCCGCTGCCGAGGATGTGGTGTTTAGAATTCTTTTAGTAAAGTTTAGGTGTGATCTAATCTTATTTGTAGTTGATTCGACTTACTTTGTTTTGTGTTTGTTGTTGGCTGCTATTGATCACGTGACAAGATGGGTGTGAACTGGAGTAACGCTAGCCAACTTGGACATCATGATGACATTGGTAACTTGAACGATGTCAATAAGGATCAATTGGGTAGTGTGGGTATTATCTGGTTACCTTCGGTCGTGGGAAATGTTGTTTTCCATGTGACTAGCACAATGTTGCAACTATTGCAAATGAAAGGCTTGTTTGGAGGGCTAACTCATGAGGATCCCCATGACCATATTCGGAATTTTGTGGACATGTGTTGTCCATTTTCATTCAAGAACATTTCACAGGAGTCAATCCAGCTCCAGTTCTTTCCTTTCTCTTTGATGGGAGAAGTAACCAAGTAGTTAGCTGATCTACTGAGGGACTCAATTACATCTTGGGACAAGCTTACCGAGGTGTTCTACATAAGATTTTTCCCTCCTTCTAAGATGATGGCACTGAGAGATAACATTCAGGGTTTCAAACGGTTAGATGGTGAGCTAATCTAAGAAACTTGGCTACGATTCCAGAAATTGTTGCTCCAATGTACGACTCGTGGACTCATAAACAACATTTTGTTACAACATTTCTATCAGATTCTAGATTTAGTCAAAAAAGGTATGGCTGACCAACTCGTACAATGAGAAATCATCCAACAACCACTCAAAATCGTATGTACTGGATAACCAAATCAATCATTCTTAGTACACAAGAGAAGATCAAGTGTCTCATTTGATCATTAGGATAACAAAAGAACAAATTTAAAAGGACCAAGAACGGGATGAAAACATGGCTAAAATGATGACCCAAATGGATCTTTTGTGAAAAAATGTCATGGTAGTGGTTCTAAGGCTTTGAATGTTGTTGGAGTAACCGGAGTAAATTCCAATGATGCACATTTTTAAGCGTTGTACAATGAAGAAGAACACTTTCCAGCAAATCAATGTAGAGGATTCCGCCAAAATTATCCAAGGCCAGGTGGAAATCAAGGTTGGAACAGAGAGTGTGATGAAGATTGGAAGGATCATGATAGGGTGTGGGGTGATCGTGGTACAAACTGAAGGGAGCGAGATTGTTAAAAGGACAGATATGTTCCTCCCCATGAGCATCAAAATCCAAAAGAGAAAAGGGTTGACCCAGGGAATTTTTGTACTGAAGATATGCTTGAACGCATTCTCAATAATGTGGAAGGGTCGGACAAGGTGCTTAAAGAAATGAAAGAGGACGTTTTAACTCTAAACAAGAAGGTTACTTCTCACTCGATGTCCATTAAATAGCTGGAAATGCAAATGGGTCAAATATCATCTCATTTGAGCCCAAGGCCAAAAGGGGGTCTACCAAGTGATACTTCGGTTAACCAAGAGAATGAACCTTAAAAGAGTATCCATGTCGTGCCACGACGTTAAATAAGGCACTTTTTGAGAGGCAACCCAAGTTTTAAGCATTTAATTGTGTTGTTTGAATAACGGGTGTTGAAATTTTAAAATTTTGGGAAAATGAGCAATTAGGCGAGCCCAAGTATTGGTCAGCGACTCGCCGAAAAGGTTGGAGAACCCGACTTGGATCGTCGTTTGAATCAACTAGTTAGCCAGAGGTTTTGTAAAACTCGACGGGCTAAAGAGCCATTCGGCATATTACTGAATGAGTCGGTGACATAAGTGAGCGTCGCCGACTAGCGCGTGAACTGAAGGGTCTAAAGGTCAAAACCATTATTAAATTAAAAAATCTCACTCATTTTATATTTTTCAACTTCGACACTTTCACAACCGCATATTATCATAATTCCTTACTTGCATTACTTTCTTTTCGCGTTGGATCAATTACTCGGGGAGGACTTTGGGGTACTTTGCTAGCCTTGCATTCAAACATCTGCTTTTAAGGTTGGTTATCCAAACCCCGCCTTTATATTTTTGTAATTTCAAATGTGTGATTATTGCTTTGTTGTTCTTTTTGTGTATTATTGATTGGTTTAATGTTTATTGGTAGTGCATGCCCGTATCATGTTTCATTATGTGTTTTTTGCCTTTAATTGTGAAATCACATGTGTTTGATTGATAAAATTTGTGGATTGCGTTTAGGGATGGTAATGGGGAGGTGTGGGGTTGGGACAATTCTTTTCATTTTTAACCCGCTCTGCATTTATTTAATATTTTCATTGATACTAAAAATAAAATTCATAAAAATAAATTCATTTTTCTTCATTAAGTTGTATTTATTTATTAGGATGGTGACTTAAAATTTTATTTTTTAGAGGTCAATTGGGAAACATGTAAGAAGTTGTATTATTTTTTATTGAACCATTTCATTTATTATCTTGAATATTTTAGTAGCTTCAATGAAATTATCTTAATATATAATGTTCTATCACTCTTATAACATATAAAAAATTATGTTTGAACCCACATAAACACATAAAATCACATATACCTGCAACCAGCCCCGCCCCACATTAATTTTAAAAAAACTCACTTCAACCCGCCCCACATCCAACTCACCCCACACAACCTTAAAACCGTCCCGCCCCACCCCATAGCCATCCCTAGTTCACTTTTTAGTTGTTGTATTGTTAGGTATTGTTGGGGGTGAAGTTTGAGTAACCCCGATTGTCAGATTTTGCCCAATGATAGAGTGGTTGACGTCACTCTTATGGGCAAAAGACATCAGTTGGCCAATTTTAGCCAAATCGAGGGAAGTCTGAGTAGCCCGAGGTCATGGGTAGTATGAGTCTGGGCTTAATTGCATAGAATAAGTATTTAATTTTGTCTTGGTGGATTGCGGGTTAGAATTTTAAGGTTAAGGTCAAAATATGGCACATTGGATTATTCGGCGAGCTGGGTTGAGCTCGCCAAGTGGTTCGACGGTTCACCTAGAGACCCTTGGATTGCCTTTTTATCCTTCATTTTTGAAAATGTGTTCTGTAACTTTCGGTCATACACCTGAGCTCGCCTAGTTCACTCAGTGACTTGCCGAATGCACTTTCTGATTGCCCTTCTATGCCCTATTTTTCAAAAATATTTTGTAACATTCGGCGAGCTACTTTTAGTTCACCGAATGGTGTCGGTTACCCACCAAAAGACCTTGGACATCGCCAACTTATGCTGATTTCTGAGGAATTTTACTCTGGAACATTCCATGAGCCCGACTTGGCTCTCCAAACAATTCAGTTAGTTTTCATGCAGCTGTTACACTTTGAGATTTTTTAAACTAAATCTAACACATTCGAATTTGTTTTTTCAAGTAACACTAGACCAAAAGTACCTGGAGAAATCAACAGCCCAAAAGCAGACAAAGGGCATTGTATTAAACGAGGGGTTTGCACCCTTCCAGAATGCACCAAAGAAACTTCCTCCAACTGGGGGAAAGGGAAAAGGCAATGGTCCATTTGTTCCCACACCAGCAGAGGCATGCTCCGACAGAAAGGGCATATATACCACTCACCTCACTACCTCTGAAAGTAAGGGTCATTCAAATGACAGTTCTCCAGTCTCTGCATTTGAGATAGAAGATGATCAACTTCTCAAGGCTAGGATAGAGGAGCTACAATCCAAGGCGATACATGATCCGACTCGAATCTCGGTGCCTCCTACACCTCCTCTACCTCCAGCTCAGGTTGTAGAGCAGGTACCACCAGCTTAGGCTTCTCCTCCCAAGTCACTAATAGATTAAAGGCCGAAGGTTTGAGGACGATATTTGAGAAAAAGTAGTTGTCTACAAATGGTGTTGTAGACCGGTACCTAGAGGTGTGGAACACCATAAAGTTTCATAAGTTCGACATTTTACGAAGCCCCAAGCCTTTTACATACCTACTTAGGTCCGGGAATTTTCTGCTGAGTATAGTAAGCTGGTGCCTAAAGAGAAGAAGAAGGTCAGCTCATTCTAGCATGTTGACTATGTGGTAGTGTGGGGTCGGAAAGTAAAATGCAGTAGCACCGACATCAGTTAGGTGCTAGGTTTTATAATGAACATGATGCACTACTATGTTGACAAAATCTAGAAGAAGACCCTCGATGATTTGAAGGGTTGGTTAGCACTACTGATTTCAGACATTACACCGCAGTGGATTGAGGTCGGGTCCTATTGAGAAGAAGGACCCGAACATTGCTGCCACATATTGGTTCGGGTTCATTAGCATCACACTGATGCCATCGCATAATGAATCAATACTTCGGCATCCGAAAGCTGATTGTTTGGACTGTAACATGGACAAGGAGAGACTTAATCTTTGTCTACTCATCGAGCAGGTGATGGCCATGGGGGCCTAGTAGAGCCAAACCTCTCTCCCCTTTCAAGTCTTGATTACTTAGATATGCAGGTGAGCCCGTGTTCCTGTGATTGCCAAGATGGATGTAGAAGTGACTCCCACTTTCTCTACCAACATCCGGAGGATAGAAACTGAGTACATGAAGGACGAGGCTGATTAGAGGAGAGCTACACTGGTGGATACATCACTGGTACTCGATGTTGAGATGTTGCCGACAGAGGAAATACTACCCCCTCAGGCCAGTGAGCCTACAAGTACCCCTAGCACCTCTACTTCTACCCCTTTTGGTTCGATTGTTGTTCCCCCTCCTACTGTTGTTGTTGCTGCATCTTACCTACCCCCAATCACATAAGATATGTTGTACAAATGGGCAATCTAGCCTTGTCTGCTGATATACGTGCCTCCCGAGTAGAGGCCGCTATGTCTGGATTGATTGAGCAGGCGATTGCTGCTGCCTTGGCCCCGATTAGGGTAGAGTTGAGATAGAATAGACAGAGTATAGACACCCATGGATTGGAACTAGATGCCTTTACTATAAGGGTAAAGGCTTATGTGCAAGCCCAAAGTGCTTTGAGGATGTGACGGCCTTGAAGTCTGATGTTGTTGGGCTGTAGAAAGATGTGGATGAGCTAAAATCCACCGATCTATTCATGTTATTTAACACGATAGAGATACTTCGATGGTGGGCTCCAGTGAAGCGAATGATGTTTTAGAGTCGGGCACTGATGCCCACACAGATGGAGTCACTGATATGCAGAGCTCACCCCAAGCTTAGCCTGGTAGGAGGATTTTTGACTCTGTTTCTGTTCTTTTTTAGTTTTTGATATTGCTTGGCATATGAGGTCAATTGCTAGTTGACTTTGGCGGGGTGAGGTATTTCCATACCAACCTCTTTTGGACTGTTTTCTGGATATTCTATGTTAATGTGATTGTTTTTGTGAATGCTAGATTTGGTTGATATATATATTGGTTTTGATCCATTGTGTTGGTCCTTTGTTTTGAAATGTAAAATGTTTGAACGTTGGTTTTAAACTGATTTAAAAAAAAATTTCCACCTCTTGATGTGTGTGATTATGATTGTTCTCTTGAAAATTCAAGAGTCGGTTATGATCAATATCGATGGCTTAAATAGTGCTCTCGATTTAACGATATGAGTGTACGGCTTCGATGAGGCAAATTGAGCTCCATAAGTCATATGTGAACTCGTAGCATCTCATTGTGACTAGCCAGTTGTTAAGTTGATCTTTTATGATGATCATTGCACGCAAGTTGAAAATTGTAGAGTCTTACTTGATAATTGTGTTGAATGTCGTGTGTGGTAATATTTTCTTAAAATATGTGCTTGGTAATACCTAGAACTTGCCCCGTTAGTTCAATTGGCTAATGTAAGCAAATGATAGAGACGATCTTAGGCACAATTTGTGAACAGTGAACCAAGTTTGGCACCATTTGAGCATATCCTTTTTGTTTGGATGAAACATGAATAACTTTGACCTCTTTCTCCCACCACCTATAACCTTCATGAAGCATTGGTTTGTTTGAATAACCAACTTAGGCCAAAAGCCTAAGTTAAGGGTGTGGTGAAAAAGGAGGAAAATCAAGAAGTGTGAAAAATCTTCCCTTGAAGGATCATGTTAAAAAAGATGGAACCCCTCCATGTAAAAAAAATTAAAGAAGAAAAAGACTGAAAAAGAAAAGAAATGTTGAAATAAAGTTTGTGAAATTGACAAAAGAAATGGGGTGTCCAATGAATCATGCTCAAAAGATCATAGGGTGGAAAATCAAAATTAAAAGAAAGAGTGAAAGAAAAGGAGAAAATAAAAGTGAAGTGCAGGCCATGCTTCATGAAGGTAGAAATCATTAAACTTAAATTATCATACCTTTACCCTCAGCCTCATTACAAGCCTTGAAAGACATTTGTGATCTTGAGTGAGCTGAAAATGATGTTGGTTGAAAAATAAGGGCAAACCTATGGGTAGAGTCACGCATGTTTTTATCTTTGGGAGCGTGAGAGTTGTTATTTATTCCAAAAGTCTAAATTGTTGATGAGTTTTATGTGAGCATGAAATCATTCTTGGTGTGAGGTGAGTTTATAGTATTTTTGATGTATTTCACTTGCAGTTTGTGTGAGTCTTGGGCATTTTATTATTAGATATGATGGTGTTTGATCTCATTTTGCAAGAAAATCAGTTTGAAGCAGTTGCTGTTGAAGATAGGTGAAATAGCAGGAGTTTGACACCCTATGAGCTCAACCACGATTCATCACTTAGTTAATAAGCCGTAGGTGGAAGCCTTGGGTCAATGGTTCAAGGAAATCTGACCTAAGTGTGGAACCACGAAGGTGACCTAAGCCCCGTAACTGGAGTAACGAACCGTATGTGGGAGTTGGCAGTCGATTCAGAAAGTTGAGTTCCAGCACTTGAAGCACAAACATGCAGGACGGGGCATGAATGGATCTACGAACCGTAGGTGGAAACAGTCGATTAGAAGATAAGAATTTTTGCCAACTGCTAAACCACGGAGATGACCCACGGACCGTTGGCTGATCCACGGTCCGTTGTTGGCCACCATCAGTCGAAACTGCCAAAACTGGAATTTTCCTTATTTTATTTTTACTTTGTTTAGGATTTAAATACTATAAATATATGTTGTAATTTACGTTTTTGGTGGTTAGACCTTATTGGAGACTATTGTTTTTTCTTTTGGAATTGTTTTTCAAACATTTTAGCAATTTAATTCTCAAAGCTCATTTATGCAATTTGCTTTTGATTTTCAATACAAGATTTCGGTATTCATCTACTTTGATTGTAAGTTCATGATTCTTCTTATTAACAACATTATGAATTGTGAATTCTCAAGCATGAGTAGCTAAATCCACAACTAGGGTTGTGGAAACCATGAGAAATTAATAATGTATGAATAATAAATAAGTAATTCTTGAATAGTGTTCAAGCATGTATTTTTAATCCTTTTGTTTAGAATGCTTTTTAACAAAAGCCAATGTTAGAACTTACCTGGTTCCTACTTGTCGGACCATGGAGGTAATGAATAAGAATAGGATTAAACAACAGAGGTTTAGTTAAGAATTTGCTGCTATCTAATAGTCTGACCTTATTCAATTGATGTGAGAGCAAATACCCAACTCAATTGACGTGAGGGCTAATCCAGGGTTAAAGGTAAGGAGTAGTAAAGTACACACCTGTAGACGGTCTAAGTTGAGTGGAAAAATTCCCTACTTGGAGGACCAATCACTTAGGGATACCCAACTTATCAACATTGCTTGTCAAACACTATGATAGAATTACTATTAGTAGGAATACTACGTTAAGAGCTCGTGGGGAACACTTATACCCTAGTTTCCATCTTATATTAATATCTCAAACTGCAAATCATGTTTACTTATTACTTATTGATACAAATCAACAATCTGTTATTTTATTTGCAAATCCCCCCTTTTGTTACTTTTCTCGAAAATAGTTTGACTAAACGGAGATAATTGTTAGTTAGGTTAATTCTAAACTATATTTCTCGTGGGATCGACCCTAACATGAAAGTTAGGTTATTTATTTGGCAACGAACTCTTATACATCTTTTAGGAGGTGTAATATGGGCGTATCATGATGGCATTTGAATTCTTTAGTTGAGCTTGAACTTGCATTTGAAGCAAGCATTGTGAGCTTGAGTTCTATTTGATAATTGTTAGTCATGGTTTGAATCTTAGAGTGCACCATTGAAAATTGTATGACAAGTCTGAACCTCTTGTGTGCATTCTTGTTGAGTATTGAGTAGCAGTGTTTGTAGACATCCTTTTTGAACTTATTGATCTTGTGTTTTACTTTAGGACAAGCAAAAGTTTAAGCTAGGGGTATTGATGAGTCTAGGATTTTGACTCATATAGGGCTTCTTATTCATAGCATTATTCTCCTTGATGCCTAATATGTGTTTTAAACTGATGTTTAAATTCTAATTTGAAGCTATGAAGGCAAAAGAGCAAGGCAAGGACATTTTCGGGTAAAAAGAAGCGAAAAACATGAGAAAAGTTAAAGATAGTGAAAACTGACAATCACAAAGCTATTGGTCGAGTAGTCGAGTGGAACTTCAGCTCACCAAATGTTACATAGTGTTGCCCTTGAAAAGTCAACTTGGTGATGGAATTGGACCTTCGCGACAAAATTTTTGATCGCCTAAAGTTGCAGAGTCTAAATGGTGAAGAGTGAAAGCAAATCGGTGATGGAGGAGAACATTTGACTAACTTCGCCGATTAAACCTAAAGGAAAAACTTTTGGGAATGTTTAAATTTATTTTTCAAAAATAGAAAAGCAGTTGTGAAGGTTTTGCTGAGTTTTTCAAAGTGTTGTTTTCCAGTTCCGAGTTTTGATCAATTTTTTTTAGTTTTTGAGTGTTTCAAGTAGATTTTTAAGTTCAGTTTTCGATACTAAGCTATTTTAGAGCATTGTAAATTTTTGGATTTTACTACCCAACCTATGGAGAAAGTAGTTGGTAAAAATTTCAGACTTTTTATGATGTGTGACTAAAACCCCCCATTCTAGGGGGTGTCATGATGTGATTAATTGTCTTAACTAGCTTATGGGTATTAGTAATTACTAATTTAATTGATTTTTTGTAGTGGGTTCAATTGGTAACTGAGTTTAAACTCATGAATTGTAGTTGCAAATGTAGTTCTAGTCTAGTATTCTATGCTTGCTTGAGAAAAATGTTTTAGAATTAAGGTTATTGATTGATGATTTGTAGTGATTGGGTTGTTGTGGATTCAGCTCGAGAGAGTGAATCTTAATTCGATCCTACCTATATAGCTTGAGAGAGTAGGTAAATTGAGGTTTTGGGTTGTTTATAGTACGATGTTTGTTGAGATTCGAGAGAACTCTCTTGATTTGTGGTACTTGATTAAGAGATGGCTGTTACATCTAAAGCCTAGCCTACGCACAAAGGTTTAACAATTGTTCGTAAATACTAAACACCCGTATAGCGAAATATGCAATTAATTGATCACATCCCCAAGTATCCCTTTCTACTTGATTACTCCCCTACTTTCGTAGTTGTTAACTGACAAACCTTATCCCCCCCCCCCCCCCCCTTTGACAGTAGTTGTCAACCCTTTGATTTACTTTAATGATTTCGATAATTTCAAATCCTACAATCAGTTAAAATATGCCTTTCACTTCGTAATTGAATTCTCCACCGTGTCACTCCATGTGGGATCGACCCTAACTCTTTGTTGAACGTTATCAACATCTTTACTATAATGAAACAAATTAGAATTTATACATAATCCACCTATAATATTAGCTCTGTCACACAATTTAAGAAATTAAAGAAAGAAGAAAACTCATAAATGTATTGTAGCCTCTTGTCTATAGATGTGGTTCATAATACTTCCATAGGTAAGACTCTACGTAGACACGTCTTTGCAAACTCCCTAGGATGACCTGCTCTGATACTACTTTTGTCACGCCTCAATTCCCATTAAGACGGACAGGCACTCATTACCCTAAAGGCTTGAGAGAACCAACATATAACTTGTGCTTACTATGCATATAACTATGACAATATTAAAGGTGTTACAAGTTCATATAGGATCCAGCGATGATAACCAACATAGGTAGACCGAAAACTGAAATACAAGGCTTGGCCATTGAGGCCACAACTGTAAAGACACAAGACATAACTGAACTATATATATTAGTCTACAAAGCCTTTAGAAGATAGGAAACCTTATTTTAGGATGGGACCAGGTTGTGCCTTACCCTTAACTATCATACAGTAACAAAATAGGTGTCAAAGGCTCGGTAAGCCCTTAATCAACCTAGAGTTTCACCAATAGCAGCTGAGTACATGTGCTCCTACTGAAGAGGTCTACTAGCTGGAGTACATGTGCTTACAACATGAAATACAATGTCCCCCACGAGGGACGTCAATACAAAAAATATATTGAATATGTGAGGCAATAATATATGTAAAACAAGGGCTCAAATGAAATCAAGTATCAACATATAAGTGCACAGATCAAAATACAAGACCACTTGTGTTACTCTTGTAGGATCATGTATGTTACATTATTTTCTTTCCTTTTCAGTGCGTTATAATCATTGTAAGGCACGTGATACAAATGACCAGCTAATAAGTGGTAGAAGAGGATGACCCATGCTAGACATTTTAACCCCTAGGATACTATCCTCATATTTCCACAAATTGGGATCAACCCATGCCAGGTTTTCTCTATTGAATTGTCACCCTTCTATACTAGTTAGGATCGGCCTATTCTAGGCATTTTCCTTTGGGATGCCACCCATTAATATAGATATTGATTCACTTAGTTTCTTTAATCTTTGAGATTGTTGTTTTAGTGGTCATAATCATTTTTTATATTTTGAACTACACCCCAGTAGTTGAAGACATGAGAATAATAACTTCAATGTTGTTATAATGACATAAAGAGCTATGTAACATCAATGCATTTCTTATGAGCTTAAATGGCATACCTGACTTCAATTGACTAAGAGGAGAATTCACCAAGCTTGTTGTTGTGAATACCATTTCTATATTAGCACATAGGAGGATAATTATACATATGTAGAGAAATGAACATATAATGAAGTAATTCAACACACTAGGGAGAGGGGAAAATATTTTTAGCTATATTTGAAATTGTATGTTGCCACTATGTTTCCTTTACTAGGAATAGAGCTTAGGAAATTCACTTTGTTGATATCAATAGCAAATATCATATTTCATTTCATGAATACGAAATCGAATTGCCTTACATACCTTGTTATACAATTCTAAAAGTATTACTTAAGCTCATTCTCTTCAAGTTATTTATCTACAATGAAACAAGTTGTAAGACTAGTATTAGTAGTTAATCAACAAATTTGAGCTACTTGATCTCATCAAAATAGTAACCAAGCAGTAAGCATGCAATTTATGGTTTTCTTCTCTTCCATTTACCTTTAAACACGTCTGTATACTATATAACCTTCTTATCAGGTCCTCCCCAAAACTCCATGGGATGCGGAAAACATAAGCATGAATATACAAATGTGTGGTTGGCAGCAAGTCCATGTAACAACCAATTCGGTGATGTATCTCCATGCCCTACACTATTTAAGTCTTTTAATGTCTCCACAACTTCTCCACACATCCACTCACATCGCTTATCATATAATATACATAAAACAATCCCTAAAAATCATAATAAAATAGAAGCAATATGAACTTTGATAACCGTCACATGAGGAGCTAATATTACATTTAAAATAATCAAGCGAGCTCATAACTGAATATAATGGGGACTACCTTCCATGCAGTCTCAACATACACTAACCATTAGAACATCCTCCCCAATATTACACCATCTAAATGGAACAATTCTCAACTCACTAACATATACCAAATTCCTAATTAACACAAGCACAAGAGAGGGAGAAAATTGTAGTAGCTCACTTTGTTGGACATAACTACCACTTGCTAAGGCTTGGATTCTTCAAGGTAAATGTTTTCCTTTTCAACTTGTCTTAACGTATACCCTCCAATAGCTTGAGCTTATTATTATTAAAGAACCCTAATTGTATTTAATGGGTGTTATATAAAGCCAAGAGAGGAAAGAGAGAGAACTCTAGAATCAGATTTTTTTTTTCAAAGTTAAAATGGATGGAAAGAGCTGATATCAATCCCTTTTAAAGGGCCCTTCTTATGCTGACTTTATCACTCATTTTGGGTAGTAATTTATCCAGTTGGTGATCCACCTACTTGGACTTTTCAGTTGGGTCTTTTCAGACTTAAGATTATTGGGTCTTGGCTATCTATTTTCCCCTTATTCTTCTACTTAGCTTGAGCCAGATTAATGCACGTTGGTGGTAATGTACTTGGCTCGATAATATGGTCAAAAGAGTCTTAGTAGGTGATGCATCTACTTGGTCCTTTATGCTGGTCAATAAGTCAAAGTAGGTGACGAACCTACTTGTCACCTACTAGCTTAGTTAATTCACACAAGCAACTCACTTAATATATTTCATTTACAAAATCTGAACCCCTTTTTATTTAACTTAACACTTCACTTTAAACTTTAAGCTCAAATTCCACCTTACTATCTCAAGTTTAAATACTTTCATTGAGGTTAAATTGGATTATACATGCTGAAACATGCAAGGCATTACAACACTTCCCAATCTATTTGTAATCAACACTACTCATCTAAGAAACATAGTCCCTCACCTTACCATATGTTGAATAATTGCGTTTTGATATGAGCCTTGCAATGGACATCACACATACGCTTTTGATCTTTTCGCGATGTGCTAAAGAAGTTTATTTCGAATGCCATGTGTGGTGAGGTATTACTTAAAAGCATGTGTACGGAGTCATAGAATTTTCCTTGTTAGTCTAAATTACTTGATTAATGTAAGGTGTGATCTTGGGTAATATTTTAAATATAGAACCCAAATGTCCATAAGCTTTCGTTACTACCTTGTAAGGGTGTGCATCCATTTTGGCACAATTTGAGCTTAACTTACTTGTTGGCAAAACCAAAAGTAAGCCTTTTGAGCCAAATTGTCCCTACCTTCTCACATAAAACCCTTTTTGAAGAATTGTTATGTTTGAATTGCCAAATTATGCCAAAAACCTAAATTAGGGGTGTGGAACAGAAGGAGGAATGATAGCCAAGTGAAGGACAAATAAATAAGAAATGAGACTCAACTTTGAAGTTTGTTACAAAAAGAATGAACCCCTCGTTGTAAAATTTTAAAAAAAGAGTCGTTGTGATGAAAATGCTTTGGAAAAAAAGAAATGAAAAAGAGAAGTGATGAAATAAAGGGAATTCCAAATAAATTGAGTGAAAAGTCAAAGTTTGATATCTCAAATGAAAAAGAATGAAAAGAATTTGAGAAGTGGTGAAGATGATTATAACAATGCTTTGAAAAGGTGAAGTCACTGAACCAAACTGACCATAGCTTAACTCTCAGTACCATTACAGACCTAAAAGACGATTGAAATCTTGCATGAACTAGGTTGTGAGATGATTTGAAAATATGGCAAACATATGGGACGAAGCTTGCATGTATTTCTCTTTTGAAAGAGTGAGAGTTGCATTGATTCCTTATTTTTTTTATTAGCTTTGTAAGAGCATGTAATCGTTCTTGATGTGAGCGTATTTGAATGTATTTGTTGAAAGAAGGTCTTGCATTAGAGAAGAAGCTAAAGTGACCTAGAGCTTGTGTGGAATCCGACTAGTCATTATTTGAAGTTTTTTTTTTTTTTTTAATCATGACTGAGTGTAGCATGTTGTTGAGAATAGTCTTTTAATGGCATTTGCATGTTAGCTCGCATTGAATACTTTTTTAGACACCCTTATTGAGCTAATTGTTTTCTTTATTTACTTAAGGACAAGCAAAAGTTTAAGTTGGTGGTGTTGATGAGGGGTAGATTTGCACTCATTTAAGGTCTATTTAGCTCAATAATTAGTGTCCTCAATCCCTAATTTTGTCATATTCTGATAATATCTTATTGATTTACATCTATGATAACTATTGGCCAAAGCAAGGATGAATGTGTGAAACAATGGCCAAAAATGCAAAAAAAAAAAAAAAGTGCAAACTATACATTGATGTTTGCTAAATAAGAAAGGAGGATCGCCTAGTGAGCATGACCTCACATAAATGGACAATGCACAATGCTTGGGCCTATTAAGACATGTCGGCGAACTCCAAATGAAAAGTGACCTTGTTGATCAATGCCAAAAATGATAGTGTAAGGATAAAAATTGAAGGTTTGAAATGTGAACCAAGGTGGTATTCGGTCATATACCGAACGTGAAAGGTAGAATCAAATGAGCTCGCGGACTAAGGTTCAAACACCTCAAGCCTAGAGCAAGAAAAGGTGAGCTGAAGCTCAATTAACTAGTCGCCAAAGGAGCTTGGTGAGCTTGACTAATGTCGCTGAAGGAGATGCACATTGAGTTTTGGGGTCTAATTTCGAGAAACTATAAATAGCCAAATGGAGAGAGAAAAAGTTTGTTTTTAAAAGAGAGATTTTTGAGAGTGCTGAATATTTTGAGTTTTGAGAGAAAGACTTGGCCCTCGTGAAGAACACTTTCTACCTTTTGGGGTTTTTCAATTTTATTCTTGAATTTGACAAGACAAATTGAAGTTGAATCCAAAGTGGGTTTACTTGTAGTTTTTTAATTTCATGCAACTCATGGCTAATTTCATGAAAGGTATATTTTCTTTGGTTTTTGTGATGGGTGGCTAAAATTTAAAGATCTAAGGGTGCAATTATGGGGTTGGGTGTTGATTTAATGTAGTGAGAATTGTGTTATGCCCTATTTTGTTCAAGTTCATGCTTGAATTTGGGCTAATTAGCATGGGGTTAACTTATGGGTTAAGGTTGAAAATTTAATTCCTACTTCCGATCTCTGATCGATGCTCGAAAGAGATTGATTAGACTGGATAATTAGTCCATTACTAGAAATTTAGTTTTTATGTATGTAACTTGATTGAAAATAGAGTTTATGGTTCAGATCACCCTATTTATGCATCGAAAGAGATAATAGAGCAAGGTATTAGGTTGTTTAGATTGACATACAGATGAGACCGAAAGAAGATTCTATGCATAGATGCTTTGAGATCGAAAGATGATTAGCGTCATTAAAGATGACATAGCCTATTCATGAATGTTCATCACTATAGAGAAGCACAATTACCCCTACGTGACATTGATTTTCAATCCCCGCACCACTAGATTGCTTGTTAACTCTTGAATTCTCCAAAATTTCATTTTATTGTGACAATTGATAACGAAATCTTTTATTAAATTAGTGGAATCATCAACCCACTTGCTTTTACAATCCAAAATTTCTTGCTAGGAATTCTCTACGATATACTATTCTCTGTGGAATTTGACCTTGACTCTTAATTGGGTATTTTTATTGACTACAACCGATGTCCCTTTTAATTGATTTTAATGAGGACATTTGAGCCTTATCATAACCACACATACTTATGATCAACAATTATCAAATATAATTACTACCAAATAATCAATTAAGTATTTTCACCAATGAGTGAATCATATTACTAACAACAATAAAAATATAAAATGCTAATAGTTGATCAAGAACATATTTTCAAAGCATAGGTGTAAAATAGTGAGATGAATACATCAGAATTATGGTTGGTTCATCAATTTTATCAAGTCCTCGAACTATTCCTTCTTAATTTGAATTACTAGTGATTATTAATTAATTGAATTAGATTTACTTGTAGTATACTCTCGGACTACTACTCGCCTATTCATAACGGATGGTTGTCCATATTTCTATGCAATTCATAGTTTAAGAATGTATTGAGTTTATGGCATTTAAATGAACAAGACAACTAGGTAAATTCCTATATTATCCATAAATTATTTTCCAAATTTTGAGAGATTAGATCAAATTATCTTTAATTCTTCTCTAATCTTGGAACGACATTCTAAAACATATGGTAGATAGTCGATAGAACCTAACTATTGGCAAAACAATCAAGCAATTAAACATAGAATTAAATAAAACGGTCATTATTGATAATTCAAACTAAGATATAAAATCATCGCCATACATCTCATGGCTTACCAAAATCCTAGAGCTAAAAACATTAGTTATTCAAGTGATAAAATAAGAATTTATCATCATATCATATATTATTATAAGTGGAAAGCTCCAACCTTCAAAGTTATTATGGGGTTATGAGAACAAGACTATAGACGGGCCAAGTTTGGCAACATGACAATGGTAACATATGTGTGTTATAAATCCATGACATGATATGCTATGCATTTTACTCCTGAGTTATAATCGAGAGGTATGGGGCCTATTGCCCATATTTATACTTATGAGACACCGATGGCCACAGTTGGTGTATATGATGCCGGTTAGCTACCGGGAAGCACCACCATTTCTAGCATTTAGTTGGGTGTGTCATGCATTTTCATCTATACATATGTATTCACAAGATACGATTATACGAGCATACCATACATATTTAAAAAGTAGGAGGCCAAATGTTAGCTAGGGAGATCATTTGAGTTTCAGTTTCAGGTGGTATCTCTATTAAACTTTTACAGTAAATATTTATGATTTTACTTTCCTTTTTACATACCAGTACATTTTTATTCATACTGACGTCTTATTGCCTAGGGAAGCTGATTTTTGTTTCATGCGAGCAGGTTCAGCCAGGGACTCTGATCGACCCACCCGCTAGGATTAAGGTTCACCTGTGAGTTGGTATGCTCCATCGTATCCTGGGGCTATCAGAGGAGGTTTACTTTTGTTGTACAATTTGGGTATAGTCGAGGCCTTGTCCCGACAATGCTTATGTCACTCATAGAGGCTATTGTGGACACAAAATTTTGGGTTTTCTTTTGTATGTTTCAATCTCCAATCCATAGGCTTGGCATGTATATATATGTGTGTGTAAGTAGGTATGCCTTCAGTTGTGCCTTCGTCGACTAGCTAGTATATCTTTATTTTTTTTAGCTTGTCTATCATTGTTTGTATGGTTTATTCTCATTCAGGTCATGACCTTCGGGGTCCAGGCTTCACTTTTTAGAGGTTGTGTTGCCCAATCTTTTTGTCTCACAGTTTGGTTAGCTAGTATGTTTTAGTGGGTAACTTGATCTAGTAAGGTATCTAGTGCCAGTTACGCCCCCTATTTTGTGGCGTGACAGTTAAAGCTTTACTTTGGAGAGCGCCCCAATGTGATAGTGCTTGATGTGGCATATTTGGATGATGCTTGAATGTATGTCCACGTCGTGCCACAATGTTAACTAAGGTGCTTTTTGGGAGGCAACCCAAGCTTTTTATTTTTGTTATTTGAATAAGTTTACTAGATGCGCAGGTTGGAGTTCGTATCTTGGAAAAAAGGCAAATGAGCGAGAGGCTGGAGCAATCGGCAAGTTGCCTATTGCCCTTGTAATCGCCTAAATGCATCGCCAAAGTGAGATAAAAAATGAAGAAGGTTCTATAAGATTGGGTGAGCTCATGGCTTAATCGGTGACTCGCTGAGTAGGATCAGCGGACTCAATCTATATCACCTTTTTGTCCTTTCTAAAGGCCACAAGTTTTTTCAGGCTCAGCGGGCTGAGGCCCATTTGGCAGATCACGCGTACTGAAAAGTTATGTCTTTTTAAATTCAAACCTTCCCTTTTATTTGAATTTTTCGACTCCTCTGCCCTTTCAATCAAATTTTAGAATTTACTTTTACTTGTTCGTGTGTCGAGTACTTTGCATTGTAAGCGTGTAGTGAACCCTTTCCCCTACTTTTTTTCGAGTGCCTTTTGATCTTCAATTTGAGGTTGGTGTTCTAAATCTAGTTTATTCTTATGCCGAAATAGATTTGATAATGAGTAGTGTAATGTAGTATTCGTGCTTAGTTAATTGTGGTGTTTTGATTGTATGCATATTGTCTCGTAGAACTTGAATTGGAATTCATGCATGCTAAATCGATCTTTAATGCCAATTTATTTTGGTTTCTAGTGTTTGTGTTAAAATTGTTAGTGTTGCATGTTGGTTATTGTGTGGGTGAAGTTTGAGTAGCCTAAATTCAACTAAACAACTTGAAATTTCCCGATGATGGATTGGGTGATGTCATTCTTAAGGGCAAAATCGTCATTTGGTGTAATTGAATCAATTGGGGGAGAAGTCTGAGTACCCCGACATAGAAATCTATCGTGGGTAGGTTAGAAATTCTTGAAACTGTGCATGAATTGATGTGTCATAGGCTGTGGGTTGAAAATAGTAAAAATGATTGAGGAGGTGATGCGTCACCCATTTTGGCGAGCTTCGTCGAGCTCACCGAATTGACTCAGTGTATCGCCAAACTTCCTCCCTATCGCCTTTCTACCATGTTAATGAAGGAGAGTCGTGTTTCTTTTAGCAATGACCCTTCAGCTCACCGAACTGATTCGGCGTGTCGCCGAATGGCACTAGTATCGCCTTTCCAACTTTGATTTTTGACTGAATATTTATGTAACTTTCGGTGAGGTCTCTCATTTCCCCAAGTGAACTCGGTGACTCGCCGAATGGTTTTTGGTCATGCCTTTTTTACCTGAATTTTTGCTTAATTTTTCTGTAACATTCGACGAGTCCTCTTTTACTCGTTGAATGGACTCGACGACTTGCCGATCCTGTTGGCATGTTTTTATGTAATTTTTTATTGTGAATTATGTTTAACTAACCCTTTGTGACCACATTTGTTCTTGTTTGTGCTCTTTGACAGATATGGCTAGACCTAAGCTTGCATCAAAAGGTCCACCACCCCCAAATAAGCCAAAAAGAGTTGTTATCTTGGCAGAGGTTGAGACTCCCTGACCCACTCATCCCAAAACTTCTCAAGTTAGTGGAAAGAGAAAAGGAAAGAATAAGCTTGTGTTGGAGTTATCTGAGTCCAACTCAGATGAAATTTTGGGCATTGATTGTGTCCAGCTCACGTCCTCTAAGTCCAAAAATGAGGAAGTTGCAGGGTCTAGGACTCCAGTACATACTCTGATGCTTGAAGATGAGCTAGTGAAGTGGAAGCATTTAGAGTTGCGTTTGACAACAGTTCATGATCCCCTTGTATTACCTCCAGCACCACCAGCATCATAGGCACCATAAGTGCCTCCGATTCTAGTTCATCGTCCTCTGTCTATGAATTGGTTGAAGGTTGATGGCTTGTGGATGATACTTAAGGAGAAGTGGTTGTCCACAGACGGAGTGGTGGACAGATACCCTACTATTTGGGAGACCTTGAGGTACCACAAATTCAAGCAATTCACCAAACCCTGGAACTCTTATGTGCCTACATGGTTCAGTAATTGTATTGGGGGTTTGCAAAGTTGGTCCCCAAGGGGAAAAAGAAAACATGGTTGATGGTATCAGTTAATTTTGTTAAGGTACGCGGAAAGAAGGTCAAGTGCATCGCATTTGATAAAAATGATAAGTTGGACTGCACGACACTGACTCGACAAGCTTTAGCCGACAAGATCAAAACAAAGACACTAGATGATCTGAAGGGATGGATTGCCCCACTATAGTGTAATTCCACGCCCCCATTGATCGATGCGCGGGTAGTTATTGATTAATGTATCAAATACACCTTATCCAATTCTAGGTGTAGATGATCGTAATCTAGTATATACCCCAACAAAAGGTTGGGGTCGAACACACAAGGAACGATATCGTATTGAATTCTTTTAGGAAGTAAAGATGTGATTCTAATCGTTTATAGAAGTAGATATTGTCGAAATCAAAAAAAAATTCAAAGGTTTGACAATGAATGTCAGATTGGTGGGGGGGGAGGGTTAAGGTATAAATTAACAACTACAATAATCACTAAAATAGGGATTAGACAAGTAGGAAGGAATTCTCGGGATATGATTGATTATTAGCGAATTTCACTATATGGGTAATTGGAGCTTAATAATAAAGTGATGAATCACTATGGGTAGGATAGACTATAGGTGCAATAGTTTTCTCTCAAACAACTATTATGGTTCAGGCGAGTTGTCTCGATCCTAGACAAACTTGACACTACAAAACAGCCCAAAACCTTAATTTATCTACTCTCTCAAGCTAGACAGGTAGGAATAAGTTAAGAGTCACTCTCTTGAGCTGAACCCATAACAAGCCACATACTACAATCATCAATCGATAACCTTGGTTTCAGAACCTCTCTCTCAAGCAAACCCAAAACACTAAGCTAAAATTGTATTTGAAACTACAATTTATAAATTACTACTCAACTATCGATCAAGCCCACATTGAAACAACATTTAAATCATTAAACAACAATACCCATAAGTTAATTAAGCAAATGATCATATGATCACACCCCAAGAATTGGGGTTTTAGCCAAGCATCATAAAAAGATAGAAGGTAATACAAAAACATTCCCCATTATATAGGCATTGCAATCCAAATCTTTAAAACGATCCACAATGCTAAAAATCAAAGACCCACTTTGAATCTACTAGAAAAACCCTTAAAAGTTGTTCTCCAATGGAAAATACTGAGAAAACTCTCCAAAAAATGGAAGAAAACTAAAACTGGACTTCCATAATAAAAACCAGGACATCCTTTGAACTCTTTTAGAATTTAATTTACAGTTTCCCAAATTTGCAAGGGCCATTAGGCGATGTAAGTCGAGCGTCGCTGATCATGTCGACGACGTGCCAATCAGCTAGGCGACGCACCAATCGCTCCATCTCATCACTGGTCTTCATTGGCTTTTTAGTCCTCATGGTTCTATGACTTTAGGCAATCTAGAATGTGTCGCCGATCTAGTCGGAGGTCTGTCGAATGTCCAAATCCATCGACAAATTGGCTTCTCCACAGGGCTAGCAGTCTGGAACTTTAGGCGAGTCGCCGAGTGGCTTTGGCAATTATCAACTTTTGTTATCTTCAGCCTTTTTCATCTTTTTAGCTCCTTTACGCCCGGTAATGTCCTTGTCTTACTCCTTCTGCCTTCTTTGCTGCAAATCAACATTTTAACATCAGTTCGGAGCATAAATTAGGCATTTCAGGACAATAAACTATCAAAACAAAGAACTAAATGAGTCAAAATATCGGACTCATCAACACCCCCAACTTAAACTTTTGCTTGTCCTTAAGTAATTCTCTATATTAATCAGTTCAAGAAGGATGTCTACAAATAGTCCTGCATAAGACTCAACATAAATGCACACAACAAGGTTCAAATTACTCATACAATGATCAATTGTGTACTCAAAATTTCAAATTGTGACTCACCATCATCAAGAGTACTCAAGCTCACAATGCTTGCTTCAAATGCAAGTTCAAGCTCAACAAAGGTATTCAAATGCCCTCACAACAAAGATGATTCCATATTCACACAAAATTTCTTAACAATTTAAAGTGTAGGAATGTCACGACCCGAGCCTACACCCCAGAAGTGACACGGCATACTTGATCCCAAAGGGTTTCATACAAGCCTCATAACATTCATGAACATAAGAGAATAGGAAAATAATGCGAAATTTAAAACATTTCTTAACAATTGAAATCATTTTTCATAAAACCAAGTGGAAGTCTTTTTCTATACTTTGTCTCAAACCATCTAGAACATAAGACTTTAAACATTGGGACACAACCCATACAAAATCTCTAAACATAAAGTAAAAGACATAAAGGGTAATAAACGATTCGTCCTCAAAACTATGAGGACTCACTAATTCTTCATCTCCTTGCACCTTAGAAACCCATCTTCCAAGAATAGAACATCAAGTCCAAACCTTACACTTTGTAGAAAAAATGGAAGAAATATGGGTTAGCACATTGAATGTACTTACTGTGATAGCCATGCAAAAATCATGCTTTAAAATGGGTATTTTGTTTGAAAACCATGCATTTTGCCAATTTGAGAAAACTTTATAAACATAAGTATAAGAGGCATAATATACAAACATAACTAACATACAAGTCATTTCTTCACATTAGAACATAATCAACTATATAAGACATTTCATTACTTTAAGCATTCAACTCAAGCAACCCCAAGCTATACCATGTGCAATGTATGAATAGCATCCCATACCACCATCCACACTAAGTACCACATCAAGGCCACCAAAAGTGAACTTACCATTCATACTTTCCATCTTTACACAACACTCATACATACGAGACATAAGCATTTCATAAGTCATGACAAGAAAGTAACTCATAGTACAATCCAAGTATAGCATGCATCATCACATTACGCATATAACTCAACGTTCTTCATTAGCTTCATTAGGAGCACATTTATACATTAGTCATTAAGACATTAGAGAACTCATTATAGCCCTCTGAAAGCCTACTCGTGCAATGCATGGATGGCATCCCATACTACCACCCACATTTCATAGAACTCCTCAAGAAACCATAATGCACATATCACATGATGGGAATAGGCATAAACTAACATAGACCATGAGAGCAAATCATGGAATTCGGTGTTGTATAACCCCACACCGAAGGAAGGTGTTCTACTTGCCTAAGGTAGAACTAAGTGTATTTATCTTAAGTGGATCCACTAGCTATCCTATGTGGGCAAATAGTTATGGGATAAGAAAGATGTTCATTAAAATCTGGCCTAACATAGAGAGAACTTCCATCTTGCTATATCCACTCGGTATTTAGCCTCCATTCCCAAGAGTAGTTCATTTTCATTAACATTATTGTACTTGAGAGAGCCACCAGCATTAGGTCTACTGACCCAAAGTACATTACATAAGAAATGGCCACCACCATTAGGTTTACCGATTCAAGGTACATTAAGGATAGCTCATTGACTTTCCGAGAAGGGCCACCAACATTAGGTCTATCGATACAAGGTCCATAATCTCACCATGAAAGGGACACCACCATTAGGTCTATCGATTCAAGGTTTATCATCACAATAGTTTCTAGATTCATCATGAAAAGCCACCAATATTAGGTTTACTGGTTCAAGACATAGTCTAGAATACTTTATCATTCATTTAGGAAAGGGCTACCAACATTAGGTCTACCGATTCAAGGTCCATCATTACATTCATTCATAAACTCCTCATGAAAGGACTACCACCATTAGGTCTACCGATTCATGTTCATTAAGTCAAGATAAATTCATTACACAAGAAGAGGATGCCTAAGCCTACCCATTCAAGATACAACATTCAAGGTCACATTCATCAATATAAGAAAAGGACGCCTTAAGCCTACCAATTCAAGATACATCAATCCACATTACTTTCATTTATACAAGAATAAGATGCATAAGCCTACTAATTCAATATATAACATTACATTATAGAAACCATTCACATTCTATCATTATCATTCATGAGTGTTAATTGAGAATATGTTTTCAATCATAACACAATTACATTATAAACATGATCATAGTTCTTTCATTGAATCACACACATATACTTTACATCATAATCATGCATAAATCCTTCATGAAATTGCCTTCCAAGGCTATACATCAATCACTATCGAAACATCTAAGATACTATAATAGATAAGGGAATTAACATGATTCAATAACTAATTCAATATAAACATAAACAATTCAACATACTTTCATGATTCAATCAAATCCTAATCACAAATCACAACTTAGGATTTTGGGGGAAAACCTGGGTTCTTAGGAGAAATCATCTTAATTCACCCTTAATTCAACAACTCCATCTAAAATAATCATGTAAAACCTTTTGGAAACGATTTAGAATTGAACCCATGCATAGATCAAACACTAGGGTTTTTGGGGAAATTTGGAGACTTGAAAACATCATTGAAATTGGCTCCTTGACAGACACTAAGTCAAGGATGAAGACTACCATACCTTTAGCGAAGAATTCCACACAAAATTGAAGAAGAAAGTTTCCCCTTGAACCTTAGACTTGACCTTGAACTTGCTCTTCAATGGAGTTTCTAGAGAGAGAACGTTTGGAGAGGTGAGTTTCTAACTTTGGTGTGTTTTGAAATAATGAATTGGAAATAGTATTTTAATACTTCAAAAACCCTTAAAATACTTTAAATAGCCTATAATATCCAGCCATTAACTAAACTAAATTCAAAATGAATTTACCAAACTAACCCCACCTTGGTCGAGCCCTTGACAGCAAAACAGGTGCCATCCACGAACCCCCACCCAAGGACCGTGGGTAGATCCACACTACATACTGTTGAATCATGGTTTAGTTCTATAGCTTGGTTCTGGGGGCCTTGACCTACGAAGGTCATCCACGGGGACCTACGAGGCGTAGGTCGCCACACTTGGGTAGATTTTTGGTTTCTTGGGGTCTTGGGGGCAAGGCATTAGGGTGCTTCTCAAAGACATCTAGGGTGGTCCTTGGGGAGTTGTACCTTGACATTTAACCCCTCAGCCTAAGCTCGGGACAACATTATACCACATGAAACCCCATTACAACTCAAACACACAATCATTAGGCTCTAGTTTTACCTATTCATTTTACGGGTCGTTACATTATCCCACACTCGGGAACATTCGTCCTCGAATGACACTTTAAACACATTAAGGGATTAACTACTCAAGATTAGCAACCCATCATGCATGCAACATTATAAACAATGCACAAAACTTGGAGGAAACATCAAATCCACATCAATAAGCTCAATGTAACACAAGAAAGTAGGAACTACATCTACAAGTTCATTATGCATGAAAACTTCAACATTTCTCATTTCATTGGAGGAATTACCTTCTCCAAGTTAGATCATGCTCATCATAACATCATTAGGCACATTATGTAATTTCTCTTAAAAGCACATTTAGGAATGTTCAACAATTGACCTCATGAAGCATATAGGCAACTCATACTAAATGCATATCAACATGAGGAACATAATTCATATAAACTCATTTTCTCATTTAAACATGAATTCATCAATAATATGCATAACATAAGGAGACCATGGAAACACATAATCACACATGACTCCAAAACATGAAACAAGCTACAAGGAACTCTTGGTCTCAAGCTTGAATAGGAATAGAAGGAAAAAGATAAGGATATAGAAACTCTCAACAACCTTACTATTTAACATACTATCCCCCACTTAGGAGTAAGCCCTACTAAGGCTAACATGAAAACAAAATAGGAACCTCAATACAATATTCAAAACCATAAGGAACTATCAACATACCCGTGCCTTTAAACTAGGAAGGTCCTTATTAAACAACTCTTGCTCACAAACAACCTAACCAATACCTCTCACGGTGAAAATTCAAGTCAACATAAATCATGAACATTAAGGATACTCAATGATTTTTCTATCTAAGCACATAAACTCCACCTTGGGAGCAAGCCTATACTAACTCTTTTAAGCATCATTTCTTTCAACATACCTCTAAAGTCATCATGACTAAGTCGGGTTCTACCATCATCTAAACATAACCATAAAGCAACCCATTTGTACTAAAGACAACATCACAATCTATCATCTCAAATCTAACAAGTCACATAGCCATAATTGGCATTACAACCAACCTTACTCCCTCACTTCTTCTAGCATAAGCCTTTCAAGTGGTCATATTCTAAAGACCATCAGATAAGGAATAAGAGAGAGCCATTATAGGGTTAAACTCTGTGGCACGACTTAAAGAATGAAGAAGTGAAACTTTCCTAACATCCAATAGCCTCTAATTCATAAATGTGGCGGATTCACACTATGAGTGAAATGCTACTAGATATGGTTTGAGACATCCTAAAACCATCCCAAAATCTTGTGCTCTAATACTATGTTTGTCACGACCCGAGCATACACCCCAGAAGTGACACGTTGTACTTGACCCCGAAGGGTCTCATACAAGCCTCATAGCATTCATGAACATAAGAGCATAGAAAAATAATGTAGAATTTAAAATTTTTCTTTACCATCAAGCCTCATAGCATTCATGAACATAAGAGCATAGGAAAATAATGCAGAATTTAAAATTTTTCATAAAAGCAAGCAGAAGCCTTTTTCTATACTTTGTCTCAAACCATCTAGAACATAAGACTTTAAACATTGGGACACAGCCCATACAAAATCTCTAAACATAAAATAAAAGACATAAAGGGTAATAATGGGTTCGTCCTCGAAACTATGAGGATTCACCAATTCTTCATCTCCTTGCATCTTAGAAACCTATATTCCAAGAAAAGAAAATCAAGTCCAAACCCTACATTTTGTAGAAAAGATGGAAGAAATATGGGTTAGCGCATTGAATGTATTAAGTATGATAGCCATGCAGAAATCATGCTTTAAAACGGACATTTGGTTTGAAAACCATACATTATGCCAATTTGAGATAACTTCATGAACATAAGTATAAGAGGCATAATATACAAACATAACCAACATACAAGTCAGTCTTCACATTAGAACATAATCAACCATATAAGAGCTTTCACCTCAAGCAACCCCAAGCTATACCATATGCAATGTATGAATAGTATCTCATAACACAATCCACACTAAGTACCACATCAAGGCCACCAAAAGTGAACTTACCATTCATCTTTTCCATTTTTATACAACACTCATACATAAGAGACAAACATTTCATAATTCATGACTAAAAAGTAACTCATAATACAATCCAAGTATAGCATGCATCGTCACATTAACCATATCAGTCAACATTATTCATTAGCTTCATTAAGAGCACATTGATATTTTAGTCATTAAGACATTAGAGAACTCACTATAGCTCTCTCAAAGCCTACTCATGCAATGAATGGATGGCATCCCATGCTACCACCCACACATTATAGAACTCCTAACGATACCATGATGCATATCTCACATGATGGGAATAGGCATTAACCTACATGGACCATAAGAGAAAATCATGGAATCTAGTGTTGTATAACCCCACACCGAAGGAAGGTGTTCTACTTGCCTAAGGTAGAACTAAGTGTATTTATCTTAAGTGGATCCACTAGCTATCCTATGTGGGCAAATAGTTATGGGATAAGAAAGATGTTCATTGAAATTCGGCCTAACGTAGGGAGAACTTCCATCTTACCATATCCACTTAGTACTTTGCCTCCATTCCCATAGAGTAGTTCATTTTCATTAACATTATTGTACTTGAGAGGGCAACCAACATTAGGTCTACCGTCCCAAAGTAAATTACACAAGAAAGGGCCACCAACATTAGGTTTACCGATTCAAGGTACATTAAGGATAGCTCATTGACTTTTCGAGAAGGGCCACCAACATTAGGTCAACCGATACAAGGTTCATAATTTCACCATGAAAGGTACACCACTATTAGGTCTATCGATTCAAGGTTTATCATCACAATAGTTTCTAGATTCATCATGAAAGGCCACCAACATTAGGTTTACCGATTCAATACATAGTCTAGAATACTTTATCATTCATTTAGGAAAGGGCTACCAACATTAGGTCTACCGATTTAAGGTCCATCATTACATTCATTCATAAACTCCTCATGAAAGGGCTACCACCATTAGGTCTACCGATTCATGTTCATTAAGTCAAGATACATTCATTACACAAGAAGAGGATGACTAAGCCTACCAATTCAAGATACAACATTCAAGGTCACATTCATCACTACAATAAAAGGATGCCTTAAGCCTACAAATTCATGATACATCAATCCACATTACTTTCATATATATAAGAATAGGATGCATAAGTCTACCAATTTAAGATATAACATTACATTATAGAAACCCTTCACATTCTATCATCATCATTCATGAGTGTTAATTGAGAATTTGCTTTCTATCATAACACAATTACATTCTAAACATGATCATAGTTCTTTCATTGAGATCACACACATATACTTCACATCATAATCTTTCCTACATAAATTCTTCATGAAATTGGCTTTCAAGGCTATACATCAATCACAACTCAAACATCTAAGATAGAACAATAGATAAGGGAATTAACATGATTCAATAACTAATTCAATATAAACATAAACAATTCAACATACTTTGATGATTCAATCAATTCCCAATCACAAATCACAACTTAGGATTTTAGGGGAAAACATGAGTTCTTAGGAGAAATCATCTTAATTCAAAATTTATTCAACAACTCCATCTTAAATCATCATGTAAAACTGTTTGAAAACGATTTGGAATTGAACCCATGCATAGATTGAAAACTAGGGTTTTTGGGGAAATTTGGAGACTTGAAAACATCTTTGAAATTTGCTCCTTGAAAGAACCTAAGTCAAGGATTAAGACTACCATACCTTTAGGGAATAATTCCACATGAAATTGAAGAAGAAAGTTTCCCCTTGACCCTTATACTTGACCTTGAACTTGCTCTTCAATGGAGTTTCTAGAGAGAAAACTTTTGGAGAGGTGGGTTTCTAACTTTGGAGTGTTTTGAAATAATGAATTGGAAAGAGTATTTTAATTATTTAAAAACCCTTAAAATACTTTAAATGGAAAAGGGCCAAAAATACCGCTGAAGTACAGGAAAAGGTCTAAAAATAGCCTCCATCCATATTTTGGTCTAAAAATACCTTTCTACTCATCTTTTTGGTCTAAAATTACCCTTCCATCCACCTTTTTGCTCACTTATATCCTAACAACTAACAACCCTCTCTCTTTTTTTTAAATACTTATTATGCGTCATTTTCTTATTGAATGAAATAAAAATCAACCTCTATTAATTTTTTCCCATAATTTATCCAAATCAAAACAATATATTTTTTCAAGATCCAAAAATTATATGTTTTTTTAAATCTAATAATTTCTATTTTCTATAGCTTTTTTCCAACAAAAAAAAATTGTTTTAGATAATTAAAATATTTTTAAAAATACTAGTCATGCCACAATTACAGGGACATAATATATTAATAAAATCCTAAAAAAATGTCTATCTTCTTTTTTATTCTAAAAGATCATTTAATTTTTTAGACTAATAATCTTGTCGTCCGCGTCATTTGTGATCAAATCTTGGACTGGTGCACCAACTGGAACAACTGGTGCACCAACTGGTTCGAAACTTATTTGTTTATCTTACCGAATCTATTTTAAATTGTTATCTACTATTAATCCTAGATGTAGATTATATGATATTTCCAATCAAACTATTTTGGTGGAAACCAACTTTGCAAAGTCCAAGGTCACTACTAGAAGACCTATTAAGTGGGAAGAAATAGATTTCCCTACTTCATGGACTCTAAATTTGGTTATATCCCCAAATTAGTTAACCGATTAGTTAACCGATGTTGTTACTAATTCTGATTGTTCTCATATTTCTCAAAATCCCGATGGAAAGATTTGTAAACAGTTTGTAGATAATAGTTATGCGCCTCATAGGTAGTCTTTTAATGATAATAGACTTATGTCTTTTGTGCATCACGGTATGAATCGACATTCTTTATCAAGTTAAAGACTATTATGGACTATTAATCATATTTCCCCTATCGATCCAATTTATGGTCTTGCCCGAGATCGTGCAACTTCACTACATACTATTGGTTCCGATGGAAACTCTGTGTTCAAAAAGGTAAGGATCGACCTAAAAACTAATATAGTACAGGTAAATGATAACGTTCCTGACAAGGATATTCCTTCAGCTTCTAAAATGGAGTTTGATTTAAACGATTCTTAATGATTCCACACCAAATTGATTTTAGTCCAGGTTCACTGGCAAGAAAACATATTCAAAAGGAATTTTTTGATGAAAAATGGAATCAGTTTAAAACCTTGTTCTTTGGTGCTTATAGCAAGAAAGAACTTAATTGTATATCTCAAGAGTTTTATGAAACTTGTTCTCTTCATAAACAAATTATGTATTTCGTCCCTTGGTTTATAACCACCTATTTACTTTTATATATTAACGTTATTGAACGAACTTATAAAGATGGGAGTCGTAATATTTTGAAAGCTATCTACCCTCCTCAGTCCTTATTTATTTTACCAAATAATACTGGTATTACTTTCTCAGCTTTTCAAAAATTTATTGAGGAAGATATTGCTTCAATTAGTATTAATGAAATTAATAAACTTATTACTCAAAAAAATTATTTGAGTCTTTATGATAAGGTGTTGGGTGAGCATATTAGCTCTCTTGACAAAAAAAAACTAGATGATTTAACTATTTTGATAAAAGATATTAAGGCTGATATAGCCAAAACTAATTTTACTGCTACTACTGATATTGCTTCAACCTCTGAAAGTAGTTCTACAGTAATCTCTACTTTTTTTCAAAGGCCTATTGAAATTTCTGATTTTAAATCAACTTCTTTGAAAAATTTAGAAGATCTTCTTGATAGAAAAAGATTAATTTAGATATTGGAGAGCTTGTTGCTAAAAAGCTTTCCGGACTAAAATTTGGGCCAATGGATTTATCGTAAGATTTTGCAGATAAAATGGAAAATACAGGTGATTTTAAAAATCAAGTCTCTTTAGAGTATAATAAACTCCGAGGTTATCCCAAGAAAAATAGCAGATATGCTACCAAGCCAAGTATGAATACATACTACTATCATCGTCTGACTCAACAAGATATTTTAATTGAAGAGCGTGATTGGAATCAGACTAATACGTCTTACAACAATTCTGAAATTTATGAATAGAATCTCGATTGGTTGACAGAAAGGCAGCTTACTATTTTGGTACATCGTATGTTGATGTATGCAACTATCTATAAAAGTGTTAAAAACACGGATAGGACAATTTGCAAAATGATTATTACAGGATTTATGGGACAGCTTCGAGGATGGTGGGATAATTATCTCAGTATCAAAGAAAAAGCTTTGGTTGTTAATGCCATAGCCACAAATGAAGGAGTGAATAACCTAGGGATTGCCTTGGTGAAAAACAGAGAAAGTACGGTTTATACCCTGGTTCTAACCATTTTGGAACATTTTAATGGTAGATTTTCCAATCTGTATGAGACGGTTAGAACTCTTCTTAATGGTCTTCGATGTAGGACTTTAGCACATTTCAGATGGTATAAAGATACTTATCTTAGTATGGTTATAGAACTACCCGAAAATAAGCTTGAATATTGGAATGCCAAGTTCATAGATGGACTTCCTCCTCTTTTTTCTAAAAGAGTTAGAAAAACTCTTAGAGGAAATCAGATTGAGATACCTTACGGCCAATTCAATTATGGGAAAGTTATAGGAATTTGCACACAAGAAGGCTTAAATTTGTGCAATGAACTTAAAACAGCAAGACAACTTAAGATTGATAAGCTAAAGGAACGATCTCAATTGGGAGATTTATGTGAACAATATGGGTTATCCAATCCTACTGCTAAGGAAGACAAATATTACAGGTCTTCAAAAGATGCAGATTCGCATAGAAAGAAGAGATCTAAGCGTCAGCATAGATCAAAAGAGGATCGAGCAGCTAGAAAGAGCTATCATAAATCTAATAGATTTACTAAAGATAGATCTGGAAGAGAAATTTCAAAGGTAAAATGCTACAAATGTGGTAAACTGGGGCATATCACTCCAAATTGCAAGCTAAACAAGTTGAAAACTTTAGAACTAGACAACGATATATACGAAAAGGTATATGGTTTGTTATACACTTCAGGATCTGAAGATGATTATAAATCAGGTTTGGATTCTAACGTAGAATTATTTTATTTCTCTGATTATGATAATAATTGTACTAATAATTGTGATACTTGTCAGGGTCCTAATTGCAATTGCGAAGATGACAAAATTTATAAACTTCAATTGCAATTTTAAGATTTAAATCTAAATACTATCACGTCTGATAATGTGATTGAACTTTAAAGGAAGTTACTGATAATAAGCTTCGTGAAAAAATTATTAATTTAGCTGTTTCAAATGAAGTCAATTCTTCAAAATTTCTTGAAAAGAAAAAGAATGATTTTAATAAAAATGAAGTTAATGATTTTGAATATGAAGCACCATATTCTTTAAAAAATCGTATTTTAAAGAAAAATACTTTTCTTCAAAAAGATTCTTCTTTTGACGATTTAAAAATTGAGGTTGAAAATTTGAAAAGGGAGATTAAATCTCTTAAACAAAAACAATTGATTTGTGATCACCGTATTACTCAGATTGAGATAAATAATACTGATGAAGATCGATTTTCAAAAAATAAAGGAAAGCAAGTTGAAGACGAAAATCTACAACTTGATAATTATGATTTTAAACAAGATATGTTTTTAGGAATGATGCAAATTGTTACAGCCCACAAATGGTATATTAAATGTACTATTTTGATTGATAATAATTATTCCATCACTAACATTGAAATAATTGATAGCGATACAGATGTTAGCTGTATTCAGGAAGGTTTAGTGCCAGCTAAATACTTTCAAAAAACGACTCATTTGGTGAAATCTGCCTCTAGCTATGCTTTAGATATAGAGTATAAACTACCCAATGTGAAGATTTGTCAGAATAAAGTATGCATTCCCCACTTCTTCTTCTTGGTTAAGAATCAGCTAAATCCTCCGATTATACTTGGAACTCCTTTTATAAATGCAATTTATCCTTTCATAGGAATCGACGCGAAAGGATTCTCAGCCAAATACAAGGATAATGAGATAACTTATTCTTTTGTTACAGATCCAGTAACGAGAGATATTAATGCTTTGATTAAAATGAAGCAGAGTAATATAGACTCATTACAGTTGGAGTTATTCAGCATGAATATTCTAGATTCAATGAAATCTATTAAGGTAAAGGAAAAAATCAAATTGATTTCTGAGCAGATTGTTGTCGAGATTTGTGCAGATCATCCTAGCGCTTTTTGGGATCGCAAAAAGCATATTGTGAATCTTCCATATGAAGAAGGATTTGTAGAGGATGATATTCCTACTAAGTCTCTGCCCTGTCAGATGAATGCTGAGTTAGTTGATTTCTGCAAAACTGAGATTGATAATCTGTTACAAAAGGGTCTGATAAAACCTTCCAAGTCTCCTTGGTCTTATACAGCCTTCTATGTTAATAGCACGGCTAAAAACGCCCCTTCTCAATTTCAGAAAATCATGAATGATATTTTCAATCCTTACATGGATTTTATTATTGTCTATATTGATGACATTCTAGTATTTTCTAAAACCTTTGAGATACATGTCAAGCATCTTGATATTTTTAAAAAAGTTGTAATACAAAATGCCTTAGTTATTTCTAAACCAAAAATGAGTTTATTCCAAACAAATGCTCGATTTTTAGGACATCAAATTTGTCAAGGAAAAATTACTCCTATTCAAAGGGCCATTGATTTTGCTGACAAATTTCCTAATGTTATTACAGATAGAACTCAACTACAGAGATTTCTGGGAAGTTTGAATTATATTTCTCCATTTTATAAACATCTTTCTAGAGATCTAGCTCCGTTATACGAAAAATTGAAGAAAGATAATAAGTCTCTTTGGAATGAGACTCTTACTAATCTGGTGAAAGATATTAAGCGGCGAGTGAATCACTGCCCTGCTTAGCACTAGCCAACCCTGCTTGGCAAAAGATAATTGAGAAGGATGCGTCTAATATTGGATATGGAGGAATTCTTAAACAGATTAATCCTCATGATAAGAAACAATATTTGATCAGATTTCATTCTGAGAAATGGAATGAAGCCCAGAAGAAGTATGCGACGATAGCACATGAAATGCTAACCACTGTTAAATGTGTTCTCAAATTTCAAGACGATTTATACAACCAAAAGTTTTTATTAAAAACTGACGCTCAATCGGTCAAATTTATGTTTTACAAAGATTTCAAGCACGATGCTTCGAAATTAATATTCGCCAGGTGGCAAGTGCAATTAGCCCCTTTCGATTTCGATATCCAATATTAAAGGGGAGTTGATAACTCATTACCTGATTTTCTATCCAGGGAATACATTCAATAAATCATGTTTTTTAGAATTTTTCTTAATGATAAGGAATACATTCAATAAATCATGTTTTTTAGAATTTTTCTTGATGATGAAACTCTCGTCACAATATTGAGAGTTCTTATTTCTTTGCCTAGAGATATGAAAAATCTTATTATTAACAAAATTGTTGACAAAATATTAAGTGAAGATTTTTCTCATATTCAGATTGCATACTATTCAGATGATAATTATCTGACGGATTATCTCTCCAAATGATAATAAAAAGATGCTATGTTTGCAGGATGGATCCACCTTGGATTCATATCAAAGGAAGAGGAAGGGGAAGAACAGCCCCAAGCAGAGGTAATTATGGTTCATATGGAACTAGATCATCTCAAGGATCGTCATACAGATCCGAATCAAATTCCCCGATTATACAAATGGAAAAAAGAACTTTAATTAATAAAAGAACTTCTTCTCAAGAAGAGTCTTCATCCAGTTCGCAATAGCAATTGGTTAATTTGGAAGATATTCCAAAAGATAGTCCATTATATGCTCATATACAGGCCTATCTAGAAGGAAAGAAGCAAAACGATACTTTCATTTCAATTATTAAAGAGGATTCTGATGATATCAAATTCTATGAAATGTTACCAAAAAAGGAGATGATATTTCTATTAGAAAACTCTGATTTACAAAGGAAGTATGAACCTTGGAAGATTTTCCAACGATATCTTATAAATGGATTATATTATCCAGGTGAGTCATATAAGACTCGTCTTATTACGAAAAGATTTTGATGACTATAGAAAGTGTAGAATTTCAGCACTTTTCAAGAATGGGTCATAACCCACAAGAGAAAAGTTATAACTTTTCTAAATTTATTATAAAACAAATCATATCGTTGAAGATTGGGGCATGTCAACCATGAAAGAAAGACAGATAAGTCTCAATAATGCCAGGATGAATTTTACATATTGGGATTATATCCGAGCATTCGCTGTAGTGCTATATTACAATAACGACAAACGCAAACATACTTGATTTGTAAAGGTATGTGCGAAGATATTCACAGATACAATTCCTAATTGGTTTATTAACTGGTGGTCATACCACGGTCCTACTACTCAGATTTTACCAGAACCATTTTTAAACTTATATAAAGAATGGACTAAGGTTTCTCCACATCTTAGCAGATTATATCACGAAGATCATGTCTGCTGGATAGAAATAACAGATCAAATCTATTTTTTCATCGAATTCTGAAATACCATGGATTCACAAATGGACTCCTGAGGTAGGATTCAGCGAAGAAAATATTCCTTGCTTATACAGAACTTATTATAATAACTTCTGGGATAAACTTTTAAAAATGGATCCTAAGACTAAACAATTAGTTGGCCAATAGCTTATAGACTCCATTAAAGAAAGGAGTGAAGATTATGAAACAATCCATCCCAAGAAAATTATTGAAGATAATTCCGTCCGACATATTGCTAGGCGAATTTCTTTCCAAGAAGGTGATACAGAAAAAATGATTCAAGACTATCTGGAAGAAGTAAGAAAAAATTTACTTCAAACAGTAACTCATATAGATAAATCAGACACTTCAATGCGAAGTGAAACTAGCAACGATGTGGATGATTCACAACGGGCAGAGTCAGAACATGTGCTGTCGGCCTTGCAAGATGCGGAAGATTTTTTGCAGCAAATGAAGGCCTTAGAAAAAGGCAAAAACATGAAAGAAACATAGACATGTGAAGAAAGACCTACCCAACAGTAAAAATACTGTTGAAACAGTAGATACACTGTTCAGAGACCCAGATGAGGGCCCTTTTTGTACCGTACATAGATTCCTTGTGTGTTTTCTTTTTCTATATAAGTTTTAGCTTATTTAGAGAGAAGCATGAGAAAAAATGAAGTTCTATCTTTTGTTCCTTGCTTTGAAGTTTTCTAAATCTTTTTGTAATCTTTTCGAAGTACTGTTCCTCTTTTTGTAATCTTTTCGAAGTACTGTTCCGATCATCATATAAATAAATCGATCAGTTATTCAGAGCTATAAATAAACTGGTCAGTTATTCAGAGTTCCTTGGATCTTGAAGACGTCCATTATAAGGTATTTCTTTTGTTGTTGTTGTTGTTGTTCTTGTTCTTGTTGTTGTTCTTGTTGTTCTTGTTCTTGTTCTTGTTGTTGTTGTTGTTCTTCTTCTTCTTCTTCTTGTTGTTGTTGTTGTTGTTGTTTTTGTTGTTGTTGTTGTTGTTGTTATTCTTGTTGTCGTCGTTGTTGTTGTTGTTGTTGTTGTTCTTCTTCTTCTTCTTCTTCTTCTTCTTCTTCTTCTTCTTCTTCTTCTTCTTCTTCTTCTTCTTCTTCTTCTTCTTCTTCTTCTTCTTCTTCTTCTTCTTATTATTATTATTATTATTATTATTATTATTATTATTATTATTATTATTATTATTATTATTATTATTATTATTATTATTATTATTATTATTATTATTGTTGTTGTTATTGTTATTGTTATTGTTATTGTTATTGTTATTGTTATTGTTATTTTTATTGTTATTGTTGTTGTTGTTCCTTATTTGAAGGGAAAGATAATAGATTTTCTTCGAAAGGAATTAAAACCTAAGGAGTTACAAACCATTTGTGGGAGAGAATTTTCTTCTTTATCTCTTTCTCCTTGCTGGAAGGCTGTTTATGAGAGGAAGGGAAGTAGAGGTAGAGGGTCCGAAGGAGAGAGGAGATCTCTACTCTTATCGTTAATTAGGTATGCCTCCAGAGGGGGGTACTTTCAATGAGAAGAATATCAGAGAGCCAACCCTCCGAAGACACGATCAATAGGGCGCTAATCTAATGTAGTGAAGGAGGCTTACAACAATGATATCCTGCCTTAGCTGCTTTATCCTTCCCTCAACCTCCCCAGAAAGAGTCCATTCATTGTTGTCTTGGGGAACCAGAAATGGAATCGGTTCAAGAACCAACCACTGAAATTTCCACCTATTGAGATTTCTCGTATTTTTAGAGCTTTACTACAAGCAAGGGTCTTCTAGGATTTCGCAAGGGAAGGGTAGACAACCTGGGATATGTTGCGGCAAGGACTAGCGGTACGAAAAGAGGGGTCGTGATGATATCATCTACGTCCATACCACTCCTCGTGGAGTAGATCCCGCAAACAAATTCAATGACTTTCTATATTCTATTTATTTCTTTTTTCTTTATTGTTGACTTTTTTCCACCACAAAAAGATTTGCCATTGATTCTAGTGCACTATCCTTAACACAGGTAAATCGGTCTTTCTTTTTATCATATGGTATTCATGTGGAAGAACAACAAAGTTGTGTTTGGACGTGTTGGAATTATACGAAATTTCTAAGTTCTTCCATCTCTGCCTGGCTCGTTGTCACCTATGTTGAAGAAAGGTTTGGAACCCTGTAGAGAATGAAGAAGGGCCAAGGATCTTCCTCTCAACAGTACTTTTCGAGGCTCCACTCTCCCCCCTGAATAAGTAAGGCCCCGTTAAGCCTGGGCAAGCCCCCCCATCTTCCGCATATCTTGCTCATCCGACATGGCATGAATCACCAAACCTGCACTCAGGAATAGTAATGCTTAACAACTAGTATGGAAAGCTGGTCGCCTTTGGAAGCCTTCACCGGTAACTAAAGCGTATCGTTCCCGCAACCACTTTGGTACTTTGTTAATAGCTTTTTTAAGTTATGCAATAGAAAGGGGATTCCCAGCAATCTCGTAGAAAAAGAGTATGTAATGTAGATTTTTCAAAAGGGTCTAAATAAGACAAAGGAGTTTTCATAATTTCATTTTTTTTTTTATCATAAATAATCGCTAACAAGAATTTTGTTCTTTTTACGAACTTGATGTCGATAAATCTGAGAATCAAGAAATTCATTTCGGCCAATTGTTCATTTTTCCTTGCAATTTATAATGCATTACATTAAGGGGACAAAGACCAGAAACTCTTCGCTGAATGTGGCTCATAACCGGTACCGGTGCAATGAGGTATTCCCGTTGAGATTCCCGAAGGAAGGTCA
>CM073605.1:49949625-49969625 GCA_037074985.1 Solanum bulbocastanum
CAAATATTTGATAGTAGTAAAGATATGAAAATATATATGGAAAAATATTACCAAAATTACCAGGTTTTTGGGCAAAATATTTTAGAGAAGAATATGATAAAGAAAATACCAATAAGGATACTCTTGGACAAAGAATATTCTTTTTACAAAATAGATTAGGACAACTATGTATGGAGCATAATATTCAGAAAAAAGCTAAAAGAATAAATACTAGAATAATGTGTCTAGATACAAATGCAGCAACCCAATGGGGATGTAATGAAAGACCTTACAAGAAAAGGAAAAAATTTAAGAAAAATCTTGTAAAAAGAAAAAATATGTCAAAAAAAAATTATATACCCAGAAAAAGGTATTTTAAAAAGAAAAATAACTTCAAACCCACAAAAGAAAAATGTAAATGCTACAATTGTGGAGAAGAAGGACATAAAAGTTATGAATGTCATAAAAAACATGTTAGAATATCAAAAATTGATAGAGAAGAAATTGATTCTGATTTAGAATCAATATCTACAATAAAAAGTGATGACTTCTATGAAGAATTATATGAAGAATATTCCACTAGTTCTGAGGACAGTGATGAATAATAAAGAAATTCAAGAAGAAGTTGAAACTTCAGTACAAGTAATTGAAACTGAAGAAGATCAAAGAGGTTATGCCTTGAAAGCAACTTTTGATAATGAATTACTAAGAAAAATCCAAGGATTACAACTTCGGTTAAAAACTGAAGACAATCTATTTAATAGAATGCAGAGAATGTTTTCAAGAAATAAAATATCATATCACGAATACCAAGAGGTAGAAAAGGTTATAGAAATTACCCAAACGACTGGAAAACATAAGTTGAATTTATTAACAAAGCCTATGATAGATCAAATTCTGAGAAAAATTCCAGAAAAGAAAAGAAAAAAGATGAATTATGTACATCTTGGAGGAATCCAAATTTTAGTAAAATCAACCTTCAAAGAAGGAATTAATTGTCCAATAGTTATTAACCTTTCAGATGAAAGATTCATAAATGCAAGAGAAGGAAATTTAGGAATAGTTGAAGGTAATTTGGCTTATACTAAATTATTATTCACCTATTATCCCAAATACTGTATATCGTTAAAAGATGCAGATTTTAATGATGCTTTAAGCTTACACTTTCAGGTAAAAAGGAAAGACCTTTTTAAACCAGGTAATCATATTATGAGCATATATTACCAAGCTTTATATACAGTTACAAATTCCAATTACGGAAGTGTATATAAAAATAAAGAAATGATTGAAATCGATCAAGAATGTGCAGGCATTGCAAGGATAGTTGAAGCAGAAATTCAACAAGCAGTCATTCCAGATGAATACGAAATTCATTTTGGAAAAACAAGAGAAATAGAGAGTTCTAGTAAACCTAGGCTTTCTTTAGATTATGGAAGAAATTCCATAAGAAAGACCAATTCTAGTCGTTATGTTAAAAAATCTATTGACATCACTAACATTTCTAAGATTTCAGGAAGAATTTTTAATGGATTAGAATGGAAAAATCAAGAAATTTTGATACAAACTGGAGCAACGGCGAATCATGTTAAGGAAACCTTATTGGAAGGATTACCAATTTACGAAGATTTTCATTCCAGGAATGTCCAATATGGACAATAAAACTCAACTCCTGGTTAACAGGATTTATGAAAAAATGGTAAAGGTGGAAGAGTCCATAGATGACAAAAGCCACCAATTGTTCTGCATCAGAGATGATTTGACAAAATTATCAGAACAAGCAAGAAAATTGCAATTTGAACTTAATCAGCTTAGTGATGATCAAGCTGAAAATATGCAAGAATTTTTATTATTATGTGAACATTTGGACACATGTCCAAAGAGGAATTCAAGACCCTCAGGGAATATTACTCCCAACAAAGTGGCAGGAGATGTCCCACTAGCACCTAGTGCCAAAAACATCTCGACGGTAAGCAAGGATATGCCGACACCTGAGTCTTCTACAGACGAAGGTAAAAGCCTAGCAAATAAAAAAGAAAAAGAAAAAGAAAAAGAGGCCAGTAAAGGCACATTTTCTATAAAGGTTACTTCTGGGAAATCGGAAAGTAGCAATACTAACAAAGTTTCTTAGGGAACAAAAGTTTTTTCTTCTATGCAGGTAGAAAAGAAAAATTCGAAAGAAGAAGAATATCTTGCCTTTTCAAGATATATTTACAATCTTCCAGAGGAAAGTGGAGAAACTTATGGTGTTCTGGGAAATACAAGTTTATTCCCTAGAATTTCTATCTTTCCTAACGGATCATCGGGCTTTGCAGCTCAATTATTCGAATATGGATACCTTGACAGGATATATGCCAAATCGGACCTTCAAGAACTATCCAAATTACCAGAACAACTGCAAAGTGCAGTAAGAACCTTTGCTCAGGGTGAAGGAGTCTATTGTTGTTTCTTTAGCATAGCTATGGAAGCCACGGACATTCAAACATATTTTCCAACCATTAATTATATCACGGTTGAAAAACTAAAAGATCTTAATGTTAAGGCAACAGGGGTCGATAAGAAACTCCCTTACCTTAATAAAAAATGGATACAAACTAAGAGAGCTTTAGGGATAAAAGCATTATATTTTATCCTTAAAAAATTTTATAATGAAGATTATAAAGTTCTTGATCATACTCCCTATTGGATTTTAATGACAAAGGGAAAAAATAAATCCGCAATATTAAAGGAGAAAATCCTTGATATTGAACTCCACAGACTTGAAGCCTCTGAAGAAACTTGGAAGATGGCGTGCAAGTTTTTAGAACATAAGCATAAACTCCAAGGAGATGAATCTTCTGATTAGAGTCTTCGAGAAGACAGCTGTAGCACAATAATGTAGCCGTCAGAGGAGGACAAAAAGAAGACGTAAGCACTTACGTCATACAGAAAGAGACAAGGCATCTTATCTCTTATCAGCTTTCTCTTTAGTCAAAAAGAGATTCCCACACATGTCGGCCATCAGCATTGATTGGAGGACTAAAATACAAATATGCAAATTTGGAAGGGCAACCCTACAAAAACAAGAAATTGTAAATCAGTCCCTCCTTACATCTATAAAAGGAGAAGACAAACTCATTAGAAGGCAGACTACATTTTTCCTATCTTTCCAATAGAGCAAAATGCTAGGTACTTTCTGGAGTGAGTAAGAAACTTCTCCCGTCAGGGAAAAGTGTTTTCTTAATAGTTTTATCTATGTAAAATAAGTGTGACTTTGTAAAATACTATTATGAAATAAAAGAGTTTGGTTTGTATATCTCTCTCCTCTACAAATTTTGGAGTAGTTTTAAGTGAAGGTTGCGATCTTCCGCCTAACGGAGGAACAGTGAGGAAGTAGCCGTTTTAGACTGAGGTCGTGTTAAGGCGAAAAATTGTTCATAGCCGAAAAGGAGAATTGCTGCGGTGGTGATAAGAACAACTCCATAAATCAAAGAGAGAAAGGTATATACGTCACAACTCTATATTTCATACTTGTTATTTTACAAAATCATATTATAATTTTACAGGGATGATAACTTAAGAAGAAAATACTTAGTACCTATAGGGAATCAAATATAAATTGTTATAAATTGTTATGTTAAAACATATACAATCTGATTTACATCTAATTAGAAAAAGAGCATGGAGATATAAAATATCTCTATTTTATTTAAATAGAACAATTAAACAATCAGAAAAAGCTTATATGAAAATTCATAATAAACATTCATTATCTATGATGCTCGCCATCCATGAGATAAGATTAATCAGAATTCATGAAGAATCTGAATATGATACATATAAAAGGATGTTAAAAAGGACTATCCTTTATACTGCATAATTCCGCATACCATGTATTTAAACAATTTGTTGTTTTTATACATCACAACCCCAAAATTATGGTCTTCTCATATTTTAATTATTAATCCTTGCTCTAATACCAATTTGGGGGCTGTGATGTATAAAAACAACAAATTGTTTAAATACATGGTATGCGGAATGATACATATAAAAGGATGTTAAAAAGGACTATCCTTTATACTGCATAATTTCGCATACCATGTATTTAAACAATTTGTTGTTTTTATACATCACAGCCCCCAAATTGGTATCAGAGCAAGGATTAATAATTAAAATATGAGAAGACCATATAAAAATACTAGATTGTATAAACAAATAAAACATGAATTAAAGTTTCTCTATATAGAATACAAAAAGTTGAATGCACAAAAAAATAAAACTATGGAAGAAATCCATAAGCTAGAAATATTGATAACAAAAATATCAATAAAAGAAGCTAAGTTTATTTCTCAATTAAAACAGAGATATAAACAAAATTAAAAATGAATACGATATCACCATTATGTTTTATGGATGAAAAAACTTTAGTAACAATACTAAAAGCAATAGAAATCCTAGATCAGGATATAAAAGAAATTATAATACAAAAAATAGTCACTATGCTAAATGATGAAGAATTTAGAAATGAGTTTCCAATGGATTATATACTATTTGGATATGAAAGAATATTAGATATATCTGATTATTATTCAGAATGAGCTTAAAAGAAGCTATAGATTTACTAAATGACTTAGTAGAAAGTCACAAGCAAATAGCACTTAGGCTAAAATTATTAGAAATAGAAATAAAATCTATTAAAGAAAATCTACCAGGAAAATTAATAAATATGGTAGAAAAAACAAGAAAAATTGATCAAAAGATAGGTCAAAAATATATAAATGAACTTTTAACAGAAAAAGTTTTACAAAAAGGTTCATATCAAAAAGGAAGTTTTGATGAAAAACTAATCAAAGAGTTCTTGGAAAACCAACAAAAAATTCAAGAAAATAAAGAAAATGAAAAACAACAAATTGTTTAAATACATGGTATGCGGAATTATGCAGTATAAATGATAGTCCTTTTTAACATCCTTTTATATGTATCATATTCAGATTCTTCATGAATTCTGATTAATCTTATCTCATGGATGGCGAGCATCATAGATAATGAATGTTTATTATGAATTTTCATATAAGCTTTTTCTGATTGTTTAATTGTTCTATTTAAATAAAATAGAGATATTTTATATCTCCATGCTCTTTTTCTAATTAGATGTAAATCAGATTGTATATGTTTTAACATAACAATTTATAACAATTTATATTTGATTCCCTATAGGTACTAAGTATTTTCTTCTTAAGTTATCATCCCTGTAAAATTATAATATGATTTTGTAAAATAACAAGTATGAAATATAGAGTTGTGACGTATATACCTTTCTCTCTTTGATTTATGGAGTTGTTCTTATCACCACCGCAGCAGTTTTCCTTTCCGGCTATGAACAGTTTTTCGCCTTAACACGACCTCAGTCTAAAACGGCTACTTCCTCACTGTTCCTCCGTTAGGCGGAAGATCGCAACCTTCACTTAAAACTACTCCAAAATTTGTAGAGGAGAGAGATATACAAACCAAACTCTTTTATTTCATAATAGTATTTTACAAAGTCACACTTATTTTACATAGATAAAACTATTAAGAAAACACTTTTCCCTGACGGGAGAAGTTTCTTACTCACTCCAGAAAGTACCTAGCATTTTGCTCTATTGGAAAGATAGGAAAAATGTAGTCTGCCTTCTAATGAGTTTGTCTTCTCCTTTTATAGATGTAAGGAGGGACTGATTTACAATTTCTTGTTTTTGTAGGGTTGCCCTTCCAAATTTGCATATTTGTATTTTAGTCCTTCAATCAATGCTGATGGCTGACATGTGTGGGAATCTCTTTTTGACTAAAGAGAAAGCTGATAAGAGATAAGATGCCTTGTCTCTTTTTGTATGACGTAAGTGCTTACGTCTTCTTTTTGTCCTCCTCTGACGGCTACATTATTGTGCTACAGCTGTCTTCTCGAAGACTCTAATCAAAAGATTCATCTCCTTGGAGTTTATGCTTATGTTCTAAAAACTTGCACGCCATCTTCCAAGTTTCTTCAGAGGCTTCAAGTCTGTGAAGTTCAATATCAAGGATTTTCTCCTTTAATATTGCGGATTTATTTCTTCCCTTTGTCATTAAAATCCAATAGGGAGTATGATCAAGAACTTTATAATCTTCATTATAAAATTTTTTAAAGATAAAATATAATGTTTTTATCCCTAAAGCTCTCTTAGTTTGTATCCATTTTTTATTAAGGTAAGGGAGTTTCTTATCGACCCCTGTTGCCTTAACATTAAAATCTTTTAGTTTTTCAACCATGATATAATTAATGGTTGGAAAATATGTTTGAATGTCCTTGGCTTCCATAGCTATGCTAAAGAAACGACAATAGACTCCTTCACCCTGAGCAAAGGTTCTTACTGCACTTTGCAGTTGTTCTGGTAATTTGGATAGTTCTTGAAGGTCCGATTTGGCATATATCCTGTCAAGGTATCCATATTCGAATAATTGAGCTGCAAAGCCCGGTGATCCGTTAGGAAAGATAGAAATTCTAGGGAATAAACTTGTATTTCCCAGAACACCATAAGTTTCTCCACTTTCCTCTGGAAGATTGTAAATATATCTTGAAAAGGCAAGATATTCTTCTTCTTTCAAATTTTTCTTTTCTACCTGCATAGAAGAAAAAACTTTTGTTCCCGAAGAAACTTTGTTAGTATTGCTACTTTCCGGTTTCCCAGAAGTAACCTTTATAGAAAATGTGCCTTTACTGGCCTCTTTTTCTTTTTCTTTTTCTTTTTTATTTGCTAGGCTTTTACCTTCGTCTGTAGAAGACTCAGGTGTCGGCATATCCTTGCTTACCGTCGAGATGTTTTTGGCACTAGGTGCTAGTGGGACATCTCCTGCCACTTTGTTGGGAGTAATATTCCCTGAGGGTCTTGAATTCCTCTTTGGACATATGTCCAAATGTTCACATAATAATAAAAATTCTTGCATATTTTCAGCTTGATCATCACTAAGCTGATTAAGTTCAAATTGCAATTTTCTTGCTTGTTCTGATAATTTTGTCAAATCATCTCTGATGCAGAACAATTGGTGGCTTTTGTCATCTATGGACTCTTCCACCTTTACCATTTTTTCATAAATCCTGTTAACCAGGAGTTGAGTTTTATTGTCCATATTGGACATTCCTGGAGAGAAAATCTGCAAAAGCATTGTCAGCTCCTTTAATATACTCAATTTTAAAAGTATAAAAAGATAATAAAACCTGCCATCTATGTAACCTTCTATATTGAGGTTCTGATGGAAGTTTATTGAATATTAGACCTGAAACTTGTGTATTATCAGTTCTAATAATGAAAGGTTTAGGCAAGAGGAATGCTGAAAATTTTCTAATTCCCCTAACTATAGCCAACAATTCTTTTTCATTAGTTGAATATCTCGTTTCTGCTTCATTAAAGGTACCACTGGTATACCTGCAGATTTCATTTAGATCAGTTTGTAATAATGCACCCCAATGATAATCGGATGCATCTGTTTGAAGTACCAAATTATCTTTTTCTTCTGGTAATCTTAATTTAGGAAGTTTAGAACATTCTTCCTTTAATTGTTTTACACATTGAGTGTGTTCTTCTGTCCAACCTAATCTATTGGATTTTCTTATTAATTTTTGTAACAGATTCCTTTTCTTTGCTAAATCAGGAATAAATTCTCCTGCATAATTTAAACAGCCAAGAAATTTTTGTATTTCTTCTTTTGTGTTTAGTTTATCAGGAAATTCGATAATCTTTTTTGAAATATGTGATTGTAATTTAATTCCATTTTTTGAGATAATCATTCCCAAAAATTCTATTTCATTTTTATTTATTTCAGCCTTTTTCTGGCTAAGGATTATTCCATTTTGTAAACAAATTTCTGAAAATTCTTTTAGATGTTTTAAATGTTCTTGATACGTGTTAGAACATATTAATATATCATCAATATAGACTATTAGAAATTCTTTTTCAGAAAATATCTTATCCATTTTTCTTTGGAATATTTGTGGGGCATTTTTTAGTCCAAATGGCATTACCATCCACTCATAATGACCATTAGGTGTGCTAAAAGCTGTTAAAGGAATTGATTCTTCTTTTAACTTTATTTGCCAAAATCCACTTTTGCAATCGAATTTTGAGAAATAAGTTTTTCCTTTTGCAAGATTTATTAAATTGTTTTTATTTGGTATAAAATATCCATCAAAAACACAATGTTTGTTTAATTCTTTATAATTAATAACCATTCTGGCTTTTCCTCGTTTGACTTCGGCATGATTTCTAACCATAAATGCCGGGCTACTGTGAGGACTATTACTTAACCTTATAAGTTTTAGGTTAATTAATTCTTTGAGTTGTGATTTAAACTCATTTTTATCTTCTTCATTATAAAGCATAGGTCTTACTCTAATAATGACGCTAGGATCTTTTAGAATTAAAACTTCTTTTTCTTGATTATTTTCCCATTTTTCTAATGGATTTTCACCATATGATTTTTGTAAATTCTCTTTTATCCATTCTAAGTTAAGACATTTACAAGAAATTTGTCTTAAGCTTTCTAAATATTTTTCTTTATAATTTCCATTTTCTTTTATAAGACAATATGGACTTTGTTTCCTAGGGACTTTTATAAAGTGTCCACATGGAGTTTTAAGACTTATCATATAAAGTGTTTGATGATAATCCTGAAATTGTTGTAAAAAATCATTCCCTAATAATAAATCAGTTTCTAATTTATCATAGGCAAACAATTTGTTTATTTTCACAATTTTTGATCCTAGGATTATTTCAACCTTTTCTTTTGATCTATTTAATTTTTCTTTTACTCCTGTAATTCCTATCATAGAAATATTATATTGGTCAATATCCCAATTATCTATTAAGAATGATTTAGCTAAACTAGCTTCTGATCCATTGTCAATTTGACAACATGTTGTTAATTTTGTATCATATAGAGTTATCTCTATAAAAACTGATACTCTAAAAGAGATTTCTTTTGGCATTTTTATTTCTTTGGAATAAAACAAGTTTCATTTTTGTAACTTATTTCTATCCCATTTCTTTCTATACTATAGTCATTAAGACTATTTAGGAACATATTTCCTAACAATATATTATTATCATTTTCATGATTGGTGATATAACAGGGAACTGTTATTCTTATATTGTCTAACTGTATTGGTAAATCTACCATATTTATACAGCTATAGTTGTTACCTTCAAAGGTTTTGTAAATGTAAGGGGTACCTTCGTAAATTAGTAATCCTTCCAATAAGGTTTCCTTAACATGATTCGCCGTTGCTCCAGTTTGTATCAAAATTTCTTGATTTTTCCATTCTAATCCATTAAAAATTCTTCCTGAAATCTTAGAAATGTTAGTGATTTCAATAGATTTTTTAACATAACGACTAGAATTGGTCTTTCTTATGGAATTTCTTCCATAATCTAAAGAAAGCCTAGGTTTACTAGAACTCTCTATTTCTCTTGTTTTGCCAAAATGAATTTCGTATTCATCTGGAATGACTGCTTGTTGAATTTTTTCTTCAACTATCCTTGCAATGCCTGCACATTCTTGATCGATTTCAATCATTTCTTTATTTTTATATACACTTCCGTAATTGGAATTTGTAACTATATATAAAGCTTGGTAATATATGCTCATAATATGATTACCTGGTTTAAAAAGGTCTTTCTTTTTTACCTGAAAGTGTAAGCTTAAAGCATCATTAAAATCTACATCTTTTAACGATATACAGTATTTGGGATAATAGGTGAATAATAATTTAGTATAAGCCAAATTACCTTCAACTATTCCTAAATTTCCTTCTCTTGCATTTATGAATCTTTCATCTGAAAGGTTAATAACTATTGGACAATTAATTCCTTCTTTGAAGGTTGATTTTACTAAAATTTGGATTCCTCCAAGATGTACATAATTCATCTTTTTTCTTTTCTTTTCTAGAATTTTTCTCAGAATTTGATCTATCATAGGCTTTGTTAATAAATTCAACTTATGTTTTCCAGTCGTTTGGGTAATTTCTATAACCTTTTCTACCTCTTGGTATTCGTGATATGATATTTTATTTCTTGAAAACATTCTCTGCATTCTATTAAATAGATTGTCTTCAGTTTTTAACCGAAGTTGTAATCCTTGGATTTTTCTTAGTAATTCATTATCAAAAGTTGTTTTCAAGGCATAACCTCTTTGATCTTCTTCAGTTTCAATTACTTGTACTGAAGTTTCAACTTCTTCTTGAATTTCTTTATTATTCATCACTGTCCTCAGAACTAGTGGAATATTCTTCATATAATTCTTCATAGAAGTCATCACTTTTTATTGTAGATATTGATTCTAAATTAGAATCAATTTCTTCTCTATCAATTTTTGATATTCTAACATGTTTTTTATGACATTCATAACTTTTATGTCCTTCTTCTCCACAATTGTAGCATTTACATTTTTCTTTTGTGGGTTTGAAGTTATTTTTCTTTTTAAAATACCTTTTTCTGGGTATATAATTTTTTTTTGACATATTTTTTCTTTTTACAAGATTTTTCTTAAATTTTTTCCTTTTCTTGTAAGGTCTTTCATTACATCCCCATTGGATTGCTGCATTTGTATCTAGACACATTATTCTAGTATTTATTCTTTTAGCTTTTTTCTGAATATTATGCTCCATACATAGTTGTCCTAATCTATTTTGTAAAAAGAATATTCTTTGTCCAAGAGTATCCTTATTGGTATTTTCTTTATCATATTCTTCTCTAAAATATTTTGCCCAAAAACCTGGTAATTTTTGGTAATATTTTTCCATATATATTTTCATATCTTTACTACTATCAAATATTTGATAATAATATTCTTCAAATTCACAAGTATATTCTTGAATATGACTCATTTTACATATCTGTAATTTTTCTAATTGCTCTCTGGCTATAGTTCTTATTTTTTCTCGGTTTAATGAAGGACTTCCTTCTCCACCTAAGAACTCATTTCCAATATATTGGGTTAATTTTTCTATTCCTTCTTGTAAAAAATTTTTGAATCCTTCTATTGTGCTATTTTTAATAATTTCTCTAGCTTCATCAGATAATCCTGAATGCCAATGACTTACTTTTCCAGCAAAAGTATTTATCATTACTACATATTTTTCTTCATCAGAATAATTCATTTCTTTTCCTAATAAGAAAAAGAGGAATATATTTTGAGCCCATAAATCTAATTCTTTTCCGGGTTCTCTTTTACAATCTAGATTTAAAAATCTAGTTGATCCTACTTCTGTAGTAGACATTCTATTAGGCATATAGTTAGACCTATTTTTGTGATATTGCTGAACAAAATCTTTTGTTCTTTTTTCGTTATTAACAAAATTTTTATCCTCTGGATGTTCATTTTTTATATTACTAGGACCTGCATCAAATTGTCCTTGAGGGCCTCCAGTATCTCCTTTATTCATAAAAACTTTTATATCTGAAATGTCCAGATCTTCCATGGCATATACTAGTTCGTCTAATTCATTCATTTTCAATATTTTTTTCTAGTTCACTAGATTCAGCAATTTCTTTTTGTTTTTCATTTTCTTTATTTTCTTGAATTTTTTGTTGGTTTTCCAAGAACTCTTTGATTAGTTTTTCAGCAAAACTTCCTTTTTGATATGAACCTTTTTGTGAAACTTTTTCTGTTAAAAGTTCATTTATATATTTTTGACCTATCTTTTGATCAATTTTTCTTGTTTTTTCTACCATATTTATTAATTTTCCTGGTAGATTTTCTTTAATAGATTTTATTTCTATTTCTAATAATTTTAGCCTAAGTGCTATTTGCTTGTGACTTTCTACTAAGTCATTTAGTAAATCTATAGCTTCTTTTAAGCTCATTCTGAATAATAATCAGATATATCTAATATTCTTTCATATCCAAATAGTATATAATCCATTGGAAACTCATTTCTAAATTCTTCATCATTTAGCATAGTGACTATTTTTTGTATTATAATTTCTTTTATATCCTGATCTAGGATTTCTATTGCTTTTAGTATTGTTACTAAAGTTTTTTCATCCATAAAACATAATGGTGATATCGTATTCATTTTTAATTTTGTTTATATCTCTGTTTTAATTGAGAAATAAACTTAGCTTCTTTTATTGATATTTTTGTTATCAATATTTCTAGCTTATGGATTTCTTCCATAGTTTTATTTTTTTGTGCATTCAACTTTTTGTATTCTATATAGAGAAACTTTAATTCATGTTTTATTTGTTTATACAATCTAGTATTTTTATATGGTCTTCTCATATTTTAATTATTAATCCTTGCTCTGATACCAATTTGGGGGCTGTGATGTATAAAAACAACAAATTATTTAAATACATGGTATGCGGAATTATGCAGTATAAAGGATAGTCCTTTTTAACATTCTTTTATATGTATCATATTCAGATTCTTCATGAATTCTGATTAATCTTATCTCATGGATGGCGAGCATCATAGATAATGAATGTTTATTATGAATTTTCATATAAGCTTTTTCTGATTGTTTAATTGTTCTATTTAAATAAAATAGAGATATTTTATATCTCCATGCTCTTTTTCTAATTAGATGTAAATCAGATTGTATATGTTTTAACATAACAATTTATAACAATTTATATTTGATTCCCTATAGGTACTAAGTATTTTCTTTTTAAGTTATCATCCCTGTAAAATTATAATATGATTTTGTAAAATAACAAGTATGAAATATAGAGTTGTGACGTATATACCTTTCATACTTGTTATTTTACAGAAATCATATTATAATTTTACAGGGATGATAACTTAAGAAGAAAATACTTAGTACCTATTGCCAATGACTTACTTTTCCAGCATATGTTTTAACATAACAATTTATAACAATCTATATTTGATTCCCAATAGGTACTAAGTATTTTCTTCTTAAGTTATCATCCCTGTAAAATTATAATATGATTTCTGTAAAATAACAAGTATGAAATATAGAGTTGTGACGTATATACCTTTCTCTCTTTGATTTATGGAGTTGTTCTTATCACCACCGCAGCAGTTCTCCTTTCCGGCTATGAACAGTTTTTCACCTTAACACGACCTCAGTCTAAAAAGGCTACTTCCTCTCTGTTCCTCCGTTAGGCGGAAGATCGCAACCTTCACTTGAAACTACTCCAAAATTTTTAGAGGAGAGAGATATACAAACCTGTCTTCAGAACTAGTGGAATATTCTTCATATAATTCTTCATAGAATTCATCACTTTTTATTGTAGATATTGATTCTAAATCAGAATCAATTTCTTCTCTATCTATTTTTGATATTCTAACATGTTTTTTATGACATTCATAACTTTTATGTCCTTCTTCTCCACAATTGTAGCATTTACATTTTTCTTTTGTGGGTTTGAAGTTATTTTCCTTTTTAAAATACCTTTTTCTAGGTATATAATTTTTCTTTGACATATTTTTTCTTTTTCCAAGACTTTTCTTAAATTTTTTCCTTTTCTTGTAAGGTCTTTCATTACATCCCCATTGGGTTGCTGCGTTTGTATCTAGACACATTATTCTAGTATTTATTCTTTTAGCTTTTTTCTGAATATTATGCTCCATGCATAGTTGTCCTAATCTATTTTGTAAAAAGAATATTCTTTGTCCAAGAGTATCTTTATCGGTATTTTCTTTTTCATATTCTTCTCTAAAATATTTTGCCCAAAAACCTGGTAATTTTTGGTAATATTTTTCCATATAGATTTTCATATCTTTACTACTATCAAATATTTGATAATAATATTCTTCAAATTCACAAGTATATTCTTGAATATGACTCATTTTACATATCTGTAATTTTTCTAATTGCTCTCTGGCTATAGTTCTTATTTTTTCTCGGTTTAATGAAGGACTTCCTTCTCCACCTAAGAACTCATTTCCAATATATTGGGTTAATTTTTCTATTCCTTCTTGTAAAAAATTTTTGAATCCTTCTATTGTGCTATTTTTAATAATTTCTCTAGCTTCATCAGATAATCCTGAATGCCAATGACTTACTTTTCCAGCAAAAGTATTTATCATTACAACATATATTTCTTCATCAGAATAATTCATTTCTTTTCCTAATAAGAAAAAGAGGAATATATTTTGAGCCCATAAATCTAATTCTTTTCCGGGTTCTCTTTTACAATCTAGATTTAAAAATCTAGTTGATCCTACTTCTGTAGTAGACATTCTATTAGGCATATATTTAGACCTATTTTTGTGATATTGCTGAACAAAATCTTTTGTTCTTTTTTCGTTGTTAACAAAATTTTTATCCTCTGGATGTTCATTTTTTATATTACTAGGACCTGCATCAAATTGTCCTTGAGGGCCTCCAGTATCTCCTTTATTCATAAAAACTTTTATATCTGAAATGTCCAGATCTTCCATGGCATATACTAGTTCGTCTAATTCATTCATTTTCAATATTTTTTTCTAGTTCACTAGAGTCAGCAATTTCTTTTTGTTTTTCATTTTCTTTATTTTCTTGAATTTTTTGTTGGTTTTCCAAGAACTCTTTGATTAGTTTTTCATCAAAACTTCCTTTTTGATATGAACCTTTTTGTGAAACTTTTTCTGTTAAAAGTTCATTTATATATTTTTGACTTATCTTTTGATCAATTTTTCTTGTTTTTTCTACCATATTTATTAATTTTCCTGGTAAATTTTCTTTAATAGATTTTATTTCTATTTCTAATAATTTTAGCCTAAGTGCTATTTGCTTGTGACTTTCTACTAAGTCATTTAGTAAATCTATAGCTTCTTTTAAGCTCATTCTGAATAATAATCAGATATATCTAATATTTTTTCATATCCAAATAATATATAATCCATTGGAAACTCATTGCTAAATTCTTCATCATTTAGCATAGTGACTAGTTTTTGTATTATAATTTCTTTTATATCCTGATCTAGGATTTCTATTGCTTTTAGTATCGTTACTAAAGTTTTTTCATCCATAAAACATAATGGAGGTATCGTATTCATTTTTAATTTTGTCTATATCTCTGTTTTAATTGAGAAATAAACTTGGCTTCTAGTATTGATATTTTTGTGATTAATTTTTCTAACTCATGGATTTCTTCCATAGTTTTATTTATTTGCTCATTAAGCCTTTTGTATGTTCTATACAGAGATTTTAAATCTCGTTTTGTTTTTTTATATAATCTAATACTTTTGTATGGTCTTCTCATAGTTTATTTATTATCCTTGCTCTGATACCAATTTGGGGGCTGTGATGTATAAAAACAACAAATTGTTTAAATACATGGTATGCGGAATTATGCTGTATAAAGGATAGTTCTTTTTAACATCCTTTTATATGTATCATATTCATATTCTTCATGGATTCTGATTATTCTTATCTCATGGATGGCAAGCATCATAGACAATAAATGCTTATTATGAATTTTCATATAAGCCTTTTCTGCTTGTTTAATTGTTCTATTTAAATAAAATAGAGATATTTTATATCTCCATGCTCTTTTTCTAATTAGATGTAAATCAGATTGAATATGTTTTAACATAACAATTTATAACAATCTATATTTGATTCCCAATAGGTACCAAGTATTTTCTTCTTAAGTTATCATCCCTGTAAAATTATAATATGATTTCTGTAAAATAACAAGTATGAAATATAGAGTTGTGACGTATATACCTTTCTCTCTTTGATTTATGGAGTTGTTCTTATCACCACCGCAGCAGTTCTCCTTTTCGGCTATGAACAGTTTTTCACCTTAACACGACCTCAGTCTAAAAAGGCTACTTCCTCTCTGTTCCTCCGTTAGGCGGAAGATCGCAACCTTCACTTGAAACTACTCCAAAATTTTTAGAGGAGAGAGATATACAAACCAAACTCTTTTATTTCATAATAGTATTTTACAAAATCACACTTATTTTACATAGATAAAAACTATAAAGAAAACACTTTTCCCTGACGGGAGAGGTTTCTTACTCACTCAAGAAAGTACCTAACATGTTTCTCTATTGGAAAGATAGGAAAATGTAGTCTGCTTTCTAACGAGTTTGTCTTCTCCTTTTATAGATGTAAGGAGGGACTGATTTACAATTTTTGTTTTTGTAGGGTTGCCCTTCCAAAGTTGCATTTTTGTGTTTTAGTCCTCCAATCAATGCTGATGGCCGACATGTGTGGGAATCTCTTTTTGACTAAAGAGAAAGTTGATAAGAGATAAGATGCCTTGTCTCTTTCTATATGACGTAAGTGCTTACGTCTTCTTTTTTGTCCTCTTCTAACGGCTACATTATTGTTCTTCAGCTGTCCTTTTGAAGACTTCAATCGGAAGATTCATCTCCTTGGAGTTTATGCTTATGTTCCAGAAACTTGCACGTCATCTTCCAAGTTTCCTCAGAGGCTTCAAGTCTATGGAGTTCAATATCAAGGATTTTCTCCTTTAATATTGCGGATTTATTTTTTCCCTTTGTCATTAAAATCCAATAGGGAGTATGATCAATAACTCTATAATCTTCATTATAAAATTTTTTAAGGATAAAATATAATGCTTTTATCCCTAAAGCTCGCTTAGTTTGTATCCATTTTTTATTAAGGTAAGGGAGTTTCTTATCAACCCCTGTTGCCTTAACATTAAAATCTTTTAATTTTTCAACCGAGATATAATTAATGGTTGGAAAATATGTTTGAATGTCCTTGGCTTCCATAGCTATGCTAAAGAAACAACAATAGACTCCTTCTCCTTGTGCAAAGGTTCTTACTGCAGTTTGCAGTTGTTCTGGTAGTTTGGATAGTTCTTGAAGGTCCGGTTTGGCATATATCCTATCAAGGTATCCATATTCGAATAATTGAGCTGCGAAGCCCGGTGATCCATTAGGAAAGATAGAAATTCTAGGGAATAGACTTGTATTTCCCAGAACACCATAAGTTTCTCCACTTTCCTCTGGAAGATTGTAAATATATCTTGAAAAGGCAAGATATTTTTCTTCTTTAGAATTCTTCTTTTCTACCTGCATAGAAGAAAAAACTTTTGTTCCCACAGAAACTTTGTTAGTATTGCTACTTTCTGGTTTCCCAGAAGTAACCTTCATAGAAAATGTGCCTTTAGTGGCCTCTTTTTCTTTTTCTTTTTCTTTTTTATTTGCTAGGCTTTTACCTTCGTCTGTAGAAGACTCAGGTGTCGGCATATCCTTGCTTACCGTTGAGATGTTTTTGGCACTAGGTGCTAGTGGGACATCTCCTGCCACTTTGTTGGGATTAATATTCCCAGAGGGTCTTGAATTCCTCTTTGGACATGTGTCAAGATGTTCACATAATAATAAAAATTCTTTCATATTTTCAGCTTGCTCATCACTAAGCTGATTAAGTTCAAATTGCAATTTTCTTGCCTGTTCTGATAATTTTGTCAAGTCATCTCTGATGCTGAACAATTGGTGACTTTTGTCATCTATGGACTCATCCACCTTTATCATTTTTTCATAAATCCTGTTAACCAGGAGTTGCGTTTTATTGTCCATACTGGACATTCCTGGAGAGAAAATCTGCAAAAGCATTGTCAGCTCCTTTAATATACTCAATTTTAAAAGTATAAAAAGATAATAAAACTTGCCATCTATGTAACCTTCTATATTGAGGTTCTGACGGAAGTTTATTGAATATTAGACCTGAAACCTGTGTATTATCAGTTCTAATTATGAATGGTTTAGGCAAGAGGAACGCTGAGAATTTTCTAATTCCTCTAACTATAGCCAATAATTCTTTTTCATTAGTTGAATATCTTGTTTCTGCTTCATTAAAGGTACCACTGGTACACCTGCAGATTTCATTTAGATCAGTTTGTAATAATGCTCCCCAATGATAGTCGGATGCATCTGTTTGAAGTACCAAATTATCTTTTTCTTCTGGTAATCTTAATTTAGGAAGTTTAGAACATTCTTCCTTTAATTGTTTTACACATTGAGTGTGTTCTTCTGTCCAACCTAATCTATTGGATTTTCTTATTAATTTTTGTAACAGATTCCTTTTCTTTGCTAAATCAGGAATAAATTCTCCTGCATAATTTAAACATCCAAGAAATTTTTGTATTTCTTCTTTTGTGTTTAATTTATCGGGAAATTCTATAATCTTTTTCGAAATATGTGATTGTAATTTAATTCCATTTTTTGAGATAATCATTCCCAAGAATTCTATTTCATTTTTATTTATTTCAGCCTTTTTCTGGCTAAGGATGATTCCATTTTGTAAACAAATTTCTGAAAATTCTTTTAGATGTTTTAAATGTTCTTGATAAGTGTTAGAACATATTAATATATCATCGATATAGACGATTAGAAATTCTTTTTCAGAAAATATTTTATCCATTTTTCTTTGGAATATTTGTGGGGCGTTTTTTAGTCCAAATGGCATTACCATCCACTCATAATGACCATTAGGTGTGCTAAAAGCTGTTAAAGGAATTGATTCTTCTTTTAACTTTATTTGCCAAAATCCACTTTTGCAATCGAATTTTGAGAAATAAGTTTTTCCTTTAGCAAGATTTATTAGATTGTTTTTATTTGGTATAAAATACCCATAAAAAACACAATGTTTGTTTAATTCTTTATAATTTATAACCATTCTGGCTTTTCCTCGTTTTACTTCGGCATGGTTTCTAACCCTAAATGCCGGGCTACTATGAGGACTATTACTTAACCTTATAAGTTTTAGGTTAATTAATTCTTTGATTTGTGTTTTAAACTCAATTTTGTCTTCTTCATTATAAAGCATGGGTCTTACTCTAATAATGACACTAGGATCTTTTAGAGTTAAAATTGCTTTTTCTTGATTCTTTTCCCATTTTTCTAATGGATTCTCACCATAAGATTTTTGTAGATTCTCTTTTATCCATTCTAAATTAAGACATTTACAAGAGATTTGTCTTAAGCTTTCTAAATATTTTTCTTTATAATTTCCATTTTCTTTTACAAGACAATATGGATTTTGTTTCCTAGGGACTTTTATAAAATGTCCACATGGAGTTTTAAGACTTATCATATAAAGTGTTTGATGATAATCCTGAAATTGTTGTAAAAAATCATTTCCTAACAATAAATCAGTTTCTAATTTATCATAGGCAAATAATTTATTTATCTTCACAAATTTTGATCCTAGGATTATTTCAACCTTTTCTTTTGAACGATTTAATTTTTCTTTTACTCCTGTAATTCCTATCATAGAAATATTATATTGGTTAATATCCCAATTGTTTATTAAGAATGATTTAGCTAAACTAGCTTCTGATCCATTGTCAATTTGACAACATGTTGTTAATTTTGTATCATATAGAGTTATCTCTGTTTTTTCTTTTTCATATTCTTCTCTAAAATATTTTGCCCAAAAACCTGGTAATTTTTGGTAATATTTTTCCATATAGATTTTCATATCTTTACTACTATCAAATATTTGATAATAATATTCTTCAAATTCACAAGTATATTCTTGAATATGACTCATTTTACATATCTGTAATTTTTCTAATTGCTCTCTGGCTATAGTTCTTATTTTTTCTCGGTTTAATGAAGGACTTCCTTCTCCACCTAAGAACTCATTTCCAATATATTGGGTTAATTTTTCTATTCCTTCTTGTAAAGAATTTTTGAATCCTTCTATTGTGCTATTTTTAATAATTTCTCTAGCTTCATCAGATAATATTTCATACTTGTTAATTTACAGAAATCATATTATAATTTTACAGGGATGATAACTTAAGAAGAAAATACTTAGTACCTATTGGGAATCAAATATAGATTGTTATAAATTGTTATGTTAAAACATATTCAATCTGATTTACATCTAATTAGAAAAAGAGCATGGAGATATAAAATATCTCTATTTTATTTAAATAGAACAATTAAACAAGCAGAAAAGGCTTATATGAAAATTCATAATAAGCATTCATTGTCTATGATGCTTGCCATCCATGAGATAAGAATAATCAGAATCCATGAAGAATCTGAATATGATACATATAAAAGGATGTTAAAAAGAACTATCATTTATACAG
>CM073605.1:49982125-50002125 GCA_037074985.1 Solanum bulbocastanum
TTGTCATTATTATTATTCTTGTTATTGTTGTTATTATTGTTGTTGTTCTTATTGTTGTTGTTGTTGTTATTAATATTATTATTATTATTATTGTTATTATTGTTATTATTATTGTTATTATTGTTATTATGGTTATTATAGTCATTATTGTTATTATTGTTATTATTATTTCTATTATTGTTATTGTTATTGTTATTGTTATTGTTGTTGTTATTATTATTATTATTAATATTATTATTATTATTATTATTATTATTATTATTATTATTATTATTATTATTATTATTGTTATTGTTTTATTATTGTTATTGTTGTTGTTGTTGTTGTTATTATTATTATTATTAGTATTATTGTTATTGTTATTGTTTTTGTTATTGTTGTTGTTATTGTTATTGTTGTTATTATTGTTGTTATTGTTCTTATTGTTATTATTGTTATTGTTGTTATTGTTGTTATTGTTATTATTGTTGTTATTGTTGTTATTGTTGTTGTTATTGTTGTTGTTGTTGTTGTTGTTGTTATTATTATTATTATTATTATTATTGTTATTAGTATTATTAATAATAATGTTATTATCAATATCAAGGATTTTTTCCTTTAATATTGTTGATTTATTTTTCCCTTTTGTCATTAGAAACCAATAGGGAGTATTATCGAGGACCTTGTATTCTTCATTATAAAATTTTATAAGAATAAAATATAAATCTTTTAGTCCTAAGGCTCGTTTGGTTTGAATCCATTTTTTGTTAAGATAAGAGAGTTTTTTATCAACCCCTGTTGCTTTAACGTTGAAATCCTTTAATTTTTCCACCGTGGTATAATTAATTATTGGAAAATATGTTTGACAGTCTTTGCCTTCCATGGCTATGCTAAAGAAACGACAATAGACTCCTTCTCCTTGATCAAAGGTTTTTTCTGCATTTTGCAGTTGTTCTGGTAGTTTGGATAGTTCTTGAAGTTCTGATTTAGCATAGATCCTGTCAAGGTATTCATATTCAAATAATTGAGCTGCAAATCCCGGAGATCCATTAGGAAATATTGAAATTATAGGGAATAAACTGGTATTTCCCAAAACTCCATAGGTTTCTTCACTTTCTTCTGGAAGATTGTAGATATATCTTGAGAAAGCAAAACATTCTTCTTCTTTTGGATTCTACTTTTCTACCTGCAAAGAAGAAAAAACTTTTGTTCCCACAGAAACTTTGCTAGTATTGCTACTTTCTGGTTTCCCAGAAGTAACCTTTTCAATTTTCATTGAAAATGTGCCTTTATTGGCTTCTTTTTCTTTTTTAGTTGCTAGGCTTTTACCTTCATTCGAAGACTCAGGTGTTGGCATATCCTGGCTTACCGTCGAGATGTTTTTGGCACTAGGTGCTAGTGGGACATCTTCTGCCACTTTATTGGGAGTAATATTCCCGTCGGGTTTTGAATTCCCTTTTGGACATGTGTCCAAGTGTTCACATAATAATAAAAATTCGTTCATATTTTCAGCTTGATCTTCACTAAGCTGATTAAGTTCATATTGCAATTTTCTAGCTTGTTCAAATAATTTTGTTAATTCATCTCTGATGCTGAATAATCGGTGACTTTTGTCATCTATGGACGCTTTTACCTTTTCCATTCTTTCATAAATCCTATTGACAAGGATTTGAGTTTTATTGTCCATATTGGACGTTCTTGGAGAGAAAATCTGCAAAAGAATTGTCAGCTCCTTTAATGTGTTCAATTTTAAATGTATAAAAGCATAACAAAACTTGTCATCTATGCAACTTCTGTATTGTGGCTCTGATGGAAGTTTATTGGATATCAAACCTAATACTTGAGTATTATCAGTTCTAATAATAAATGATTTTGGTAAAAGGAATGCTGAAAATTTTCTTATTCCCCTCACTATTGCTAATAATTCTTTTTCATTTGTAGAATATTTTATTTCTGCTTCATTAAAAGTACCACTAGTGTACCTGCAGATTTCATTTAAATCAGTTTGTAATAATGCACCCCAATGATAATCTGATGCATCTGTTTGTAATATTAAATTATCTTTTTCATCGGGTAATCTTAGTTTAGGAAGTTTAGAGCATTCTTCCTTTAATTGTTTGACACATTGAGTGTGAATCCTACTCGATTGGACTTTCTTATTAATTTTTGCAAAATATTCCTTTTCTTGGCTAGATCAAGAATAAATTCTCCTGCATAATTCAGACATCCAAGAAATTTCTGTATTTCTTCTTTTGCTGTTAATTTATCCAGAAATTCGACAATCTTTTTTGAAATGTGCGATTGCAATTCAATTCCATTTTTTGAGATTATCATTCCCAAAAATTCTATTTCATTTTTATTTATTTCAGCCTTCTTTTGGCTAAGGATAATTCCATTTTGTAAAAAAAATTTTGAAAATTCTTTTAGATGTTTTAAATGTTTCTGATAAGTGTTAGAACATATTAATATGTCATCAATATATACTGTTAGAAATTCTTTTTCAGAAAATATTTTATCCATTTTTCTTTGGAATATTTGTGGGACATTTTTTAATCCAAATGGCATTACCATCCACTCATAGTGACCATTAGGTATGCTAAAAGTTGTTAAAGGATATGATTCCTCTGCTAACTTTATTTGCCAAAATCCACTTTTACAATCGAATTTTGAGAAATAAGTTTTTTCTTTAGCAAGATTTATTAAATTGTTTTTATTTGGTATAAAATACCCATCAAAAATACAATGTTTGTTTAATTCTTTATAATTTATAACTATTCTAGCTTTTCCTCTTTTTACTTCAGCATGATTTCTTACCATAAATGCCGGACTACTGTGAGGACTATTACTTATCCTAATAAGTTTTAGTCTTTGATAGATTTTATTTCTATTTCTAATAATTTTAGGCTAAGTGCTATTTGCTTATGACTTTCTACTAAGTCATTAAGTAATTCTATAGCTTCTTTTAAGCTCATTCTGACATGTTATTCATAATTTCTTCATATCCAAATAATATATAATATATAGGAAATTCATCCTTGAATTCTTCGTCATTTAAAATAGTAACTATTTTTTGTATTATAATTTTTTTTAATTCCTTATCTAGGATTTCTATTGATTTTAGTATTGTTACTAAAGTTTTTTCATCCATAAAACATAATGATGGTATTATATTCATTGAATATTTTATTTAGTTGTTAACCTTGCTCTGATACCAATTTGGGGGCTGTGATGTATAAAAACAATAAACTATTTAAATACATGGTATGCGGAATTAGGCTGTATAAAGAATAGTCTTTTTTAACTCCCTTTTATATGTATCATATTCAAATTCTTCATGGATTCTAATCATTCTTATCTCATGAATGGCTATTATCATAGTTAATGAATGCCTACTATGCACTTTCAAGTAAGCTTATTCTGATTGTCTAATGGTTTTATTTAAATGATATAGAGATAGTCTATATCTACATGCTCTTTTTCTAATTAGCTGTAGGTCAGATTGAATATGTTTTAACATTAAATGCTATATTTGATTCCCTGTAGGTACTAAGCATTTTTCCTTAATTTATCATAGATGAAAAATATAACATAATTTGTAATAATAAAATAATATTTATGAAATATAGAGTTTTGACGTATATACCTTTCTCTCTTTTATTTATGAATAGCTCTTATCACCACCGCAGCAGTTCTCCTTTTCGGCTATGAACAGTTTTCACCTTAACTACCTTAGTCGAACACGGCTACTTCCTTACTGTTCCTCCGTTAGGTGGAAGATCGCAACCTTCTCTTAGAACTATTCCTAAAATATATGAGGAGAGAGATATACAAACCAAACTCTTTATTTCATAATATTATTTTACATACAAACCACACTTATTTTTACATATAGGAAATTTAAAAGGAAATTACTTTTCCCTGTCGGGAGAAAGTTCTTACTCACTCTTTTGGGTACCTAACATTGTTCTCTATTGGAAAGATGGAGAAAATGTTGTCTGCCTTTGATGAGTTTATGACTCTCCTTTTATAAATGTAAGGAGGGACTGATATACAATTTTTTGTTTTTGTAGGGTTGCTCCTCCAAATTTTCATATTTGTCATTTGACCCTTCAATTATGCTGATGGCTGACAAAGTATGAATCTCTTTTTGAAAAGAGAGATAAGATTTTGAAGAGATAAGATTATTTGTCTCTTGTCTCTTTCTGTATGACGTCTGTGCTTACGTCTTCTTCTTTGTCTTTTTTTGACTGCTACATTATTGTGTTTACAACTGTCCTGTCTTCCTGAAGACTCTAATCTGAAGATTCCTCTTCTTGAATTTTGTGTTTGTGTTCCAAAAACTTGCACACCATCTTCCAAGTTTCTTCAGTGGCTTCAAGCCTATGGAGTTCAATATCAAGGATTTTTTCCTTTAATATTGTTGATTTATTTGTCCCTTTTGTCATTAGAAACCAATAGGGAGTATGATCGAGGACTTTGTATTCTTCATTATAAAATTTCTTAAGAATAAAATATAATGCTTTTATTCCTAAGACTCATTTGGTTTGAATCCATTTTTTGTTAAGATAAGGGAGTTTTTTATCAACCCCTGTTGCCTTAACGTTGAAATCCTTTAATTTTTCCACCGTGATATAATTAATTGGTGGAAAATATGTTTGACAGTCTTTGCCTTCCATGGCGATGCTAAAGAAACGACAATAGACTCCTTCTCCTAGAGCAAAGGTTTTTACTGCATTTTGCAGTTGTTCTGGTAGTTTGGATAGCTCTTGAATGTCTGGTTTAGCATAGATCCTGTCAAGGTATCCATATTCAAATAATTGGGCTGCAAATCCCGGAGATCCATTAGGAAATATTGAAATTCTAGGGAATAAACTGGTATTTTCCAAAACTCCATAGGTTTCTTCACTTTCTTCTGGAAGATTGTAGATATATCTTGAGAAAGCAAGATATTCTTCTTCTTTTGGATTCTTCTTTTCTATCTTCAAAGAAGAAAAAACTTTTGTTCCAGCAAAAACTTTGTTAGTTTTGCTACTTTTTGGTTTCCCAGAAGTAATCTTTTCAATTTTCATTGAAAATGTGCCTTTATTGACTTCTTTTTCTTTTTTAGTTGCTAGGCTTTTACCTTCATCCGAAGACTCAGGTGTCGGCATATCCTGGCTTACCATCGAGATGTTTTTGGCACTAGGTGCTAGTGGGACATCTCCTGCCACTTTATTGGGAGTAATATTCCCGTCGGGTTTTGAATTCCCTTTTGGACATGTGTCCAAGTGTTCACATAATAATAAAAATTCGTTCATATTTTCATCTTGATCTTCACTAAGCTGATTAAGTTCATATTGCAATTTTCTAGCTTGTTCAGATAATTTTGTTAATTCATCTCTGATGCTGAATAATCGGTGACTTTTGTCATCTATGGACGCTTCCACCTTTTCCATTCTTTCATAAATCCTATTGACAAGGATTTGAGTTTTATTGTCCATATTGGACGTTCCTGGAGAAAAAATCTACAAAAGAATTGTCAGATCCTTTAATGTGTTCAATTTTAAATGTATACAAGGATAACAAAACTTGCCATCTATGCAACCTTCTGTATTGTGGCTCTGATGGAAGTTTATTGGATATCAAACCTGATACTTGAATATTATTAGTTCTAATAATAAATGGTTTTGGTAAAAGGAATGCTGAAAATTTTCTTATTCCCCTCACTATTGCTAATAATTCTTTTTCATTTGTAGAATATTTTATTTCTGCTTCATTAAAAGTACCACTAGTGTACCTGTAGATTTCATTTAAATTAGTTTGTAATAATGCACCCCAATGATAATCTGATGCATCTGTTTGTAATATTAAATTATCCTTTTCATCGGGTAATCTTAGTTTAGGAAGTTTAGAGCATTCTTCCTTTAATTGTTTGACACATTGAGTGTGCATCCTACTCGATTGGACTTTCTTATCAATTTTTGCAAAATATTTCTTTTCTTGGCTAGATCAAGAATAAATTCTCCTGCATAATTCAGACATCCAAGAAATTTCTGTATTTCTTCTTTTGTTGTTAATTTATCCAGAAATTCGACAATCTTTTTTGAAATGTGCGATTGCAATTCAATTCCATTTTTTGAGATTATCATTCCCAAAAATTCTATTTCATTTTTATTTATTTCAGCCTTCTTTTGGCTAAGGATAATTCCATTTTGTAAACAAATTTCTGAAAATTCTTTTAGATGTTTTAAATGTTCCTGATAAGTGTTAGAACATATTAATATGTCATCAATATATACTATTAGAAATTCTTTTTCAGAAAATATTTTATCCATTTTTCTTTGGAATATTTGTGGGACATTTTTTAATCCAAATGGCATTACCATCCACTCATAGTGACTATTAGGTGTGCTAAAAGCTGTTAAAGGAATTGATTCCTCTACTAACTTTATTTGTCAAAATCCACTTTTACAATCGAATTTTGAGAAATAAGTTTTTCCTTTAGCAAGATTTATTAAATTGTTTCTATTTGGTATAAAATACCCATCAAAAATACAATGTTTGTTTAATTCTTTATAATTTATAACCATTCTAGCTTTTCCTCTTTTTACTTCAGCATGATTTCTTACCATAAATGCCGGACTACTGTGAGGACTATTACTTATCCTAATAAGTTTTGGGTTAAGTAATTCTTTGAGTTGTAATTTAAATTCATTTTTATCTTCTTCATTATAAAGCATAGGTCTTACTCTAATAATGATACTAGGATCTTTTAAAGTTAAAACTGCTTTTTCTTGATTCTTTTCCCATTTTTCAAATGGATTTTCTCCATAAGATTTTTGTAGATTCTCTTTTATCCATTCTAAATTAAGACATTTACAAGAGATTTGTCTTAAATTTTCTAAATATTTTTCTTTGTAAGTTCCATTTTCTTTTTCAAGATAATATGAATTTTGTTTCCTAGGGACTTTTATAAAGTGTCCACATGGAGTTTTAAGACTTATCATATATAGTGTTTGATGATAATCCTGAAATTATTGTAAAAAATCATTTCCTAATAACAAATCAGTTTCTAATTTATCATAGGCAAATAATTTATTTATCTTCACAATTTTTGATCCTAAGATTATTTCAACTTTTTCTTTTGAACGATTTAGTTTTTCTTTTACACCAGTAATACCTATCATAGAAATATTATATTGGTTAGTATCCCAATTATTTATTAAAAATGATTTAGCTAAACTAGCTTCTGATCCATTGTCAATTTGACAACAAGTTGTTAATTTTGAATCATATAAAGTTATTTCTATAAAAACTGATACCCTAAAAGATATTTCTTTAGGCATTTTTATTTCTTTGGAATAAAACAAGTTTCATTCTTATAACTTATTTCTATCCCATTTCTTCCTATACTATAGTCATTAAGACTATTTAGAAACATATTTCCTAACAATATATTATTATCATTTTCATGATTGGTGATATAACAAGGAACTGTTATTCTTATATTGTCTAACTGTGTAGGTAAATCTACCATATTTGTACAGCTATAATTATTACCTTCAAAGGTTTTGTAAATATAAGGGGTACCTTCGTAAATCGGTAATCCTTCCAATAATGTTTCCTTAACATGATTTGCTGTTGCTCCTGTTTGTATCAAGATTTCTTGATTTTTCCATTCTAATCCATTAAAAATTCTTCCTGAAATCTTAGAAATGTTAGTGATTTCAATGGATTTTTTAACATATCTATTAGAATTACTCTTGCTTATGGAATTAAGTCCATAATCTAAGGAAAGCCTAGGATTACTAGAGCTCTCTATTTCCCTTGTTTTCCCAAAATGAATCTCATATTCATCAGGAATGACTGCTTGTTGAATTTCTGCTTCAACTATCCTTGTGATTCCTGCACATTCTTGATCAATTTCAATCATTTCTTTATTTTTATATACACTTCCATAATTGGAATTTGTAACAGTATATAAGGCTTGGTAATATATACTCATAATATGGTTACTTGGTTTAAAAAGGTCTTTCCTTTTAACCTGAAAGTGTAAGCTTAAAGCATCATTAAAATCTGCATCTTTTAAAGATATACAATATTTTGGATAATATGTAAATAATAATTTAGTATAGGCTAAATTTCCTTCAACTATTCCTAGATTTCCTTCTCGTGCATTTATAAATCTTTCATCTGAAAGATTAATAACTATCGGACAATTGATTCCTTCTTTAAAGGTTGATTTTACTAAAATTTGGATTCCTCCATAATTCATTTTCTTTCTTTTTCTTTCTGGAATTTTTCTCAGAATTTGATTTATCATAGGTTTGGTTAATAAATTTAACTTATGTTTTCCTGTAGTTTGGGTAATTTCTATTACCTTTTCAACTTCTTGATATTCATGATAAGAAATTTTATTTCTTGAAAACATTCTTTGCATTCTGCTAAATATATTATCCTTAGTTTTCAACCTAAGTTGTAATCCTTGGATTTTTCTTAATAGTTCATTATCAAAACTTTCTTTTAAAGCATAACCTCTTTGATCTTCTTCAGCCTCAATTACTTGCACTGAAGTTTCTACCTCTTCCTGAATTTCTTTATTCATCACTGTCCTCTGAACTAGTGGAATATTCTTCATATAATTCTTCATAAAATTCATCGCTTTGGATTGATGCTATTGACTCTAAGTCTGAATCAATTTCTTCTCTATCTATTTTTGATATTTTGACGTGTTTTTTGTTGCATTCGTAACTTTTATGTCCTTCTTCTCCACAATTGTAACATTTGCATTTTTCTTTTGTTGGTTTGAAATTATTTTTCTTTTTAAAATACCTTTTCCTAGGTATATAATTTCTTTTTGACATATTTTTTCTTTTTATAAGGTTTTTCTTGAATTTTTTCCTTTTCTTGTAAGGTCTTTCATTACATTCCCATTGGATTGCTGCATTAGTGTCTAGGCACATTATTCTAGTATTTATCCTTTTGGCCTTTTTCTAAATATTATGCTCCATGCATAATTGTCCTAATCTATTTTGTAAAAATAATATTCTTTGTCCAAGAGTATCTTTATTTGTTCTTTCTTTTTCATATTCTTCTCTAAAATATCTTGCCCAAAAGCTTGGTAATTTTTGATAATATTTTTCCATATATATTTTCATATCTTTACTACTATCAAATATTTGATAATAATATTCTTCGAATTCACATGTATATTCTTGAATATAACTCATTTTACATATCTGTAATTTTTCTAATTGCTCTTTGGCTATTGTTCTTCTTTTTTCTCGGTTTAATGAATGACTTGCTTCTCCACCTAAAAATTCATTTCCAATATATTCAGTTAAATTTTCTATTCCTTCTTGTAAGAAATTTTTAAATCCTTCTATTGAGCTATTTTTAATAATTTCTCTAGCATCATCGGATAATCCTGTATGCCAATGGCTTACTTTTCCAGCAAAAGTATTTATCATAACCACATATTTTTCTTCATCTGTATAATTCATTTCTTTTCCTAATAAGAAAAAAATATATATATTTTGAGCCCATAAATCTAATTCTTTACTGGGTTCTCTTTTACAATCTAGTTTTAAGAATCTAGTTGATCCTACTTCTATTGTAGATAGTCTATTAGGCATATATTTTGACCTATTTTTATGATATTGTTGAACAAAATCTTTAGTTCTTTTTTCTTTGTTAACAAAATTTTTATCCTCTGGATGTTCATCTTTTATATTACTAGGACCTTCATCAAATTTTCCTTGAGGGCCTCCAGTATCTCTTTTGTTCATTAGAACTTTTATATCTGAAATGTCCAGATCTTCCATTGCATATACTAATTCATCTAATTCATTCATTATTCAATTTCTTAATTTTTATTCTCTTGTTCACTAGATTCATTAGTTTCTTCTTGTATTTCGGATTTTATCCTTTGTTGTTTTTTCTAAAAATTCTTCTATTAGTTTTTCATCAAAACTACCTTTTTGGCACAAACTTCTTTGTGAGACTTTTTCTGTTAAAAGTTCATTTATATATTTTTGACCTATTCTTTGATCAATTTTTCTTGTTTTTTCTATTATATTAGTTAATCTTCCTGGTAAATTTTTTTTGATAGATTTTATTTCTATTTCTAATAATTTTAGCCTAAGTGTTATTTGCTTATGACTTTCTACTAAGTCATTTAGTAATTCTATAGCTTCTTTTAAGCTCATTCTGACATGTTATTCATAATTTATTTATATCCAAATAATATATAATCTATAGGAAATTCATCCTTGAATTCTTTGTCATATAAAATAGTAGCTATTTTTTGTATTATAATTTTTTTTAATTCCTTATCTAGGATTGCTATTGATTTTAGTATTGTTACTAAAGTTTTTTCATCCATAAAACATAATGATGGTATTATATTCATTGAATATTTTATTTAGTTGTTAAACTTGCTCTGATACCAAATTGGGGGCTGTGATGTATAAAAACAATAAATTGTTTAAATACATGGTATGCGGAATTAGGCTGTATAAAGAATAGTCTTTTTTAACTCCCTTTTATATGTATCATATTAAGATTCTTCATGGATTCTAATCATTCTTATCTCATGGATGACTATTATCATAGTTAATGAATGCCTACTATGCACTTTCAAGTAAGCTTACTCTGATTGTCTAATGGTTTTATTTAAATGATATAGAGATAGTCTATATCTCCATGCTCTTTTTCTAATTAGATGTAGGTCGGATTGAATATTTTTTAACATTAAATGCTATATTTGATTCCCTGTAGGTACTAAGTATTTTCCCTTAATTTATCATATATGAAAAATATAACATAATTTGTAATAATAAAATAATATTTATGAAATATAGAGTTTTGACGTATATACCTTTCTCTCTTTTATTTATGAATAGCTCTTATCACCACCGCAGCAGTTCTCCTTTCCGGCTATGAACAACTTTCGCCTTAACTACCTCAATCTAACATGGCTACTTTCTTACTGTTCCTCCATTAGGTAGAAGATCGCAACCTTCTCTTCGAACTATTCCTAAAATATATGAGGAGAGAGATATACAAACCAAACTCTTTATTTCATAATATTATTTTACATACAAACCACACTTATTTTTACATATAGGAAATTTAAAAGGAAATTGTATGCAGATTTTAATGATGCTTTAAGCTTACACTTTCAGGTTAAAAGGAAAGACCTTTTTAAACCAGGTAACCATATTATGAGTATATATTACCAAGCCTTATATACTGTTTCAAATTCCAATTATGGAAGTGTATATAAAAATAAAGAAATGATTGAAATTGATCAAGAATGTGCAGGAATCGCAAGGTTAGTTGAAGCGGAAATTCAACAAGCAGTCATTCCCGATGACTGTTATTATTCTTATTGTTATTACTGTTATTATTATTATTATTGTTATTGTTATTGTTCTTGGTTTTCTTGTTGTTCTTATTGTTATTATTGTTATTATTGTTGTTATTGTTATTCTTGTTATTCTTGTTATTATTGCTATTATTGTTATTATTGTTGTTATTGTTATTCTTGTTATTCTTGTTATTATTGTTATTATTGTTATTATTGTTATTCTTGTTGTTGTAGTTGTTATTATTATTATTATTATTATTATTATTATTACAATAATAACAATAATAACAATAATAACAATATGAACAACAAGAACAATAACAATAACTGTAATAATAATAATAATAATAATAATAATAATAATAACAATAATAATAATAGTAACAACAACAAGAATAACAATAATAACAGTAATAACAATAATAACAAGAATAACAATAATAACAATAACAACAATAATAACAATAATAACAATAAGAACAACAAGAACAATAACAATAACAATAATAATAATAATAATAATAATAATAATAATAATAATAATAATAATAATAATAATAACAGTAATAACAATAAGAATAATAACAGTCATCGTGAATGACTGCTTGTTGAATTTCTGCTTCAACTATCCTTGCGATTCCTACACATTCTTGATCTATTTCAATCATTTCTTTATTTTTATATACACTTCCATAATTGAAATTTGAAACAGTATATAAGGCTTGGTAATATATACTCATAATATGGTTACTTGGTTTAAAAAGGTCTTTCCTTTTAACCTGAAAGTGTAAGCTTAAAGCATCATTAAAATTTGCATACAATTTCCTTTTAAATTTCCTATATGTAAAAATAAGTGTGGTTTGTATGTAAAATAATATTATGAAATAAAGAGTTTGGTTTGTATATCTCTCTCCTCATATATTTTAGGAATAGTTCGAAGAGAAGGTTGCGATCTTCCACCTAACGGAGGAACAGTAAGAAAGTAGCCGTGTTAGACTGAGGTAGTTAAGGCGAAAACTGTTCATAGTCGGAAAGGAGAACTGCTGCGGTGGTGATAAGAGCTATTTGTGGATAGTCTTTTTTAACTCCCTTTTATATGCATCATATTTAGATTCCTCTCGGATTCTAATTAATCTTATCTCATGAATGGCTAGTATCATAGATAATGAATGCTTATTATGAACTTTCAAATAAGTTTTTTCTGATTGTTTAATAGTGTTATTTAAATAAAATAGAGATATTTTATATCTCCATGCTCTTTTTCTAATTAAATGTAAATCAGATTGTATATGTTTTAACATTAATTCTATTTTTGATTCCCTGTAGGTACTAAGTATTTTCTTTCTTAGTTATCATCCCTGTAAAATTATAATATGATATCTGTAAAATAACAAGTATGAAATATAGAGTTGTGACATATATACCTTTCTCTCTTTGATTTTTGGACTAGTTCGTATCACTACCGCAGCAGTTCTCCTTTTCGGCTTTGAACAGTTTTTCGCCTTAACACAACCTTAGTCTAACATGGCTACTTCCTTACTGTTCCTCCGTTAGGCGGAAGATCACAACCTTCACTTAAAACTAATTCAAAATATAAGAGGGGAGAGATATACAAACCAAACTCTTTTATTTCATAATAGTAATTTACAGAATCATACTTATTTTACATAGATAAAACTATAAAGAGAATACTTTTCCCTGATGGGAGAAAGCTTTTACTCACTCAAGAAAGTACCTAGCATTTTTATCTATTGGAATTTTAAAGAAAATGTAGTCTGCCTTCTAATGAGTTGTTCTTCTCCTTTTATAGATGTAAGGAGGGTCGAATTTTACAATTCTTTGGTTTTGTAGGGTTGTCCTTCCAAATTTTCATATTTGTTTTTTAGTCCTCTAATCAATCCTGATGGCCGACATGTGTGGGAATCTCTTTTTGACTAAAGAGAAAGTTGATAAGAGATAAGATGCCTTGTCTCTTTCTTTATGACGTAAGTGTTTACGTCTTCTTCTTTGTCCTCTTCTGACGGCTACATTATTGTTTACAGCTGTCCTTTCTTCTTGAAGACTCAATCTGATGATTCAATCTCTTGAATTTGATGTTTATGTTCCAAAAACTTGCACGCCATCCTCCATGTTTCTTCAGTGGCTTCAAGTCTATGGAGTTCAATATCAAGGATTTTTTCCTTTAATATTGCTGATTTATTTTTTCCCTTTGTCATTAAAATTCAATAGGGAGTATGATCAATGACTTTGTATTCTTCATTAAAAAATTTCTTAAGGATAAAATATAATGCTTTTATCCCTAAAGCTCGCTTGGTTTAGATCCATTTTTTGTTAAGATAAGGTAGTTTTTTATCAACTCCTGTTGCCTTAACATTGAAATCTTTTAGTTTTTCCATCGTGATATAATTAATTGTTGGAAAATAGGCCTGACTGTCTTTGCCTTCCATAACTATGCTAAAGAAACGACAATAGACTCCTTCTCCTTGAGAAAAGGTTTTTACTGCATTTTGCAGTTGTTCTGGTAGTTTGGATAGTTCTTGAAGGTCTGGTTTAGCATAGATCCTGTCAAGGTATCCATATTCGAATAATTGGGCGGCAAATCCTGGTGATCCATTAGGAAATATTGAAATTCTAGGGAATAAATTGGTATTTCCAGAACTCCATAAGTTTCTCCACTTTCTTCTGGAAGATTGTAGATATATCTTGAAAAAGCAAGATATTCTTCTTTTTTTGGATTCTTCTTTTCGACCTGCAAAGAAGAAAAACTTTTGTTCCCAAAGAAACTTTGTTAGTATTGCTACTTTCTGGTTTCCCAGAAGTAACCTTTTCAATTTTCATTGAAAATGTGCCTTTATTGGCCTCTTTTTCTTTTTCTTTTTCTTTTTTATTTGCTAGGCTTTTACCCTCGTTCTTAGACTCAGGTGTCGGCATATCCTGGCTTACCGTCGAGATGTTTTTGGCACTAGGTGTTAGTGGGACATCTCCTGCTACTTTGTTGGGAGTAATATTCCCAGAGGGTTTTGAATTCCTCTTTGGACATGTATCTAAATGTTCACATAATAATAAAAATTCTTTCATATTTTCATCTTGATCTTCACTAAGCTGATTAAGTTCAAATTGCAATTTTCTTGCTTTTTCTGATAATTTGGTCAAATCATCTCTGATGCTGAATAATTGGTGACTTTTGTCATCTATGGACTCATCCACCTTTATCATTTTTTCATAAATCCTGGTAACCAGGAGTTGAGTTTTATTGTCCATATTGGACATTCCTGGAGAGAAAATCTGCAAAAGCATTGTCAGCTCCTTTAATATATTCAATTTTAAAAGTATAAAAAGATAATAAAACTTGCCATCTATGTAACCTTCTATATTGTGGTTCTGACGGAAGTTTATTGAATATTAGACCTGCTACCTGTGTATTATCAGTTCTAATAATAAATGGTTTAGGCAAAAGGAACGCTGAAAATTTTCTAATTCCCGTAACTATAGCCAATAATTCTTTTTCATTAGTTGAATATCTTATTTCTGCTTCATTAAAGGTACCACTAGTATACCTGCAGATTTCATTTAAATCCGTTTGTAATAATGCACCACAGTGATAGTCTGATGCATCTGTTTGAAGTACCAAATTATCTTTATCTTCTGGTAATCTTAATTTAGGAAGTTTAGAACATTCTTCCTTTAATTGTTTTACACATTTAGTGTGTTCTTCTGTCCATCCTAATCTATTTGATTTTCTTATTAATTTTTGTAACAGATTTCTTTTCCTTGCTAAGTCGGGAATAAATTCTCCTGCATAATTTAAATAGCCAAGAAATTTTTGTATTTCTTCTTTTGGGTTTAATTTATGGGGAAATTTGATAATCTTTTTTGAAATATGTGATTGTAATTTAATTCCATTTTTTGAAATAATCATTCATAAGAATTCTATTTCATTTTTACTTATTTCAGCCTTCTTTTGGCTAAGAATAATTTCATTTTGTAAACAAATTTCTGAAAATTCTTTTAGATGTTTTAAATGTTCTTGATAAGTGTTAGAATATATTAATATATCGTCAATATAGACTATTAGAAATTCTTTTTCAGAAAATATCTTATCCATCTTCCTTTGGAATATTTGTGGGGCATTTTTTAATCCAAACGGCATTACCATCCACTCATAGTGACCATTAGGTGAGCTGAAAGCTGTTAAAGGAATTGATTCCTCTTTTAACTTTATTTGCCAAAATCCACTTTTACAATCGAATTTTGAGAAATAAGTTTTTCCTTTGGCAAGATTTATTAAATTATTTTTATTTGGTATAAAATACCCATCAAAAACACAATGTTTGTTTAATTCTTTATAATTTATAACCATTCTAGCTTTTCCTCGTTTTTCTTCGGCATGATTTCTAACCATAAATGCCGGGCTACTGTGAGTACTATTACTTAACCTTATAAGTTTTAGGTTAATTAATTCTTTGAGTTGTGTTTTAAACTCATTTTTATCTTCTTCATTATAAAGCATAGGTCTTGCTCTAATAATGACACTAGGATCTTTTAGAGTTAAAACTGTTTTTTCCTGATTCTTTTCCCATTTTTCTAATGGATTTTCACCATAAGGTTTTGTAAATTCTCTTTTATCCATTCTAAGTTAAGACATTTACAAGAAATTTGTCTTAAGCTTTCTAAATATTTTTCTTTATAATTTCCATTTTCTTTTACAAGACAATATGGATTTTGTTTCCTAGGAACTTTTATAAAGTGTGCACATGGAGTTTTAAGACTTATCATATAAAGTGTTTGATGATAATCCTGAAATTGCTGTAAAAAAATCATTCCCTAATAATAAATCAGTTTCTAATTTATCATAGGCAAATAATTTATTTATTTTCACAATTTTTGATCCTAAGATTATTTCAACCTTTTCCTTTGATCGATTTAGTTTTTCTTTTACACCTGTAATTCCTATCATAGAAATATTATATTGATTAATATCCCAATTATTTATTAAGAATGATTTAGCTAAACTAGCTTCTGATCCATTGTCAATTTGACAACATGTTAATTTTGTATCATATAAAGTTATCTCTATAAAGACTGATACTCTAAAAGAGATTTCTTTTGGCATTTTTATTTCTTTGGAATAAAACAAGTTTCATTTTTATAACTTATTTCTATCCCATTTCTTCCTCTACTATAGTCATTAAGACTATTTAGAAACATATTTCCTAACAATATATTATTATCATTTTCATGATTGGTGATATAACAGGGAACTGTTATTCTTATGTTGTCTAACTGTATTGGTAAATCTACCATATTTATACAGCTATAGTTATTACCTTCAAAGGTTTTGTAAATATAAGGGGTACCTTCGTAGATTGGTAATCCTTCCAATAAGGTTTCCTTAACATGATTTGCTGTTGCTCCTGTTTGTATCAAGATTTCTTGATGTTTCCATTCTAACCCATTAAAAATTCTTCCTGAAATTTTAGAAATATTAGTGATTTCAATGGATTTTTTAACATAACGACTAGAATTAATTTTTCTTATAGAATTTCGTCCATAATCTAAGGAAAGTCTAGGATTACTGGAACTTTCTATTTCCCTTGTTTTCCCAAAATGAATCTCTTATTCATAGGGAATAACTGCTTGTTGAATTTCTGCTTCAACTATCCTTGCAATTCCTGCACATTCTTGATCAATTTCAATCATTTCTTTATTTTTATATACACTTCCATAATTGGAATTTGTAACAGTATATAAAGCTTGATAATATATACTCATAATATGGTTACCTGGTTTAACAAGGTCTTTCCTTTTAACTTGAAAGTGTAGGCTTAAAACATCATTAAAATCTGCATCTTTTAAAGATATACAGTATTTTGGATAATAGGTGAATAATAATTTAGTATAGGCTAAATTTCCTTCAACTATTCCTAAATTTCCTTCTCTTGCATTTATAAATCTTTCATCTGAAAGATTAATAACTATAGGGCAATTAATTCCTTCTTTAAAGGTTGATTTTACTAAAATTTGGATTCCTCCAAGATGTACATAATTCATTTTCTTTCTTTTCTTTTCTGGAATTTTTCTCAGAATTTGATCTATCATTGGTTTTGTTAGTAGATTTAACTTATGTTTTTCCGTTGTTTGGGTAATTTCTATTACTTTTTCTACCTCTTGGTATTCATGATATGATATTTTATTTCTTGAAAACATTCTCTGCATTCTACTGAATAGATTGTCTTCAGTTTTTAACCGGAGTTGTAATCCTTGGATTTTTCTTAGCAATTCATTATCAAAGATTGCTTTTAAGGCATAACCTCTTTGATCTTCTTTAGTTTCAATTACTTGTACTGAAGTTTCGACTTCTTCTTCTTGGATTTCTTTATTATTCATCACTGTCTTCTGAACTAGTGGAATATTCTTCATATAATTCTTCATAGAATTCATCACTTTTTATTGTGAATATTGATTCTAAATCTAAATCAATTTCTTCTCTATCTATTTTTGATATTTTAACATGTTTTTTATGACATTCATAACTTTTATGTCTTTCTTCTCCACAATTGTAACATTTACATTTTTCTTTTGTTGGTTTGAAATTATTTTTCTTTTTAAAATACCTTTTTCTAGGTATATAATTTTTCTTTGACATATTTTTTCTTTTTACAAGACTTTTCTTAAATTTTTTCCTTTTCTTGTAAGGTCTTTCATTACATCCCCATTGAGTTGCTGCATTTGTATTTAGACACATAATTCTAGTATTTATTCTTTTAGCTTTTTTCTGAATGTTATGCTCCATGCATAGTTGTCATAATCTATTTTGTAAAAAGAATATTCTTTGTCCAAGAGTATCCTTATCTGTGTTTTCTTTTTCATATTCTTCTCTAAAATATTTTGCCCAAAAACCTGGTAATTTTTGGTAATATTTTTCCATATATATTTTCATATATTTACTACTATCAAATATTTGATAATAATATTCTTCAAATTTACAAGTATAATCTTGAATATGACTCATTTTACATATATGTAATTTTTCTAATTGTTCTCTAGCTATTGTTCTGATTTTTTCTCGGTTTAATGAAGGACTTCCTTCTCCACCTAGAAATACATTTCCAATATATTGGGTTAATTTTTCTATTCCTTCCTGTAAGGATTTTTGAATCCTTCTATTGTGCTATTTTTAATGATTTCTCTAGCTTCATCAGATAATCCTGAATGCCAATGACTTACTTTTCTAGCAAAAGTATTTATCATTACTACATATTTTTCTTCATCAGTATAATTCATTTATTTTCCTAATAAGAAAAAGAGAAATATATTTTGAGCCCATAAATCTAATTCTTTTCCGGGTTCTCTTTTACAATCTAGATTTAAAAATCTAGTTGATCCTACTTCTGTTGTAGAAAGTCTATTAGGCATATATTTAGACCTATTTTTATGATATTGTTGAACAAAATCTTTTGTTCTTTTTTCTTTGTTAACAAAATTTTTATCCTCTGGATGCTCATCTTTTATATTACTAGGACCTTCATCGAATTGTCCTTGAGGGCCTCTAGTATCTCCTTTATTCATAAAAACTTTTATATCTAAAATGTCCAGATCTTCCATGGCATATACTAATTCATCTAATTTATTCATTTTCAATATTTTTTTCTAGTTCACTAGATTCAGCAGTTTCTTCTTGTTTTTCTGATTCTATATTTTCTTGAATTTTTTGTTGTTTTTCTAAAAATTCTTTTATTAGTTTTTCATCAAAACTTCCTTTTTGGTATGAACCTTTTTGTGAGACTTTTTCTGTTAAAAGTTCCTTTATATATTTTTGACCTATTCTTTGATCAATTTTTCTTTTTTTTTTCTACTATATTTATTAATTTTCCTGGTAAATTTTCTTTAATAGATTTTATTTCTATTTCTAATAATTTTAGCCAAAGTGCTATTTGCTTATGACTTTCTACTAAGTCATTTAGTAAATCTATAGCTTCTTTTAAGCTCATTCTGACATACTCATTACTTCTTCATATCCAAATAATATATAATCAATAGGAAATTCCTCTTTGAATTCTTCTTCATTTAACATAATAACTATTTTTTGTATTATAATTTCTTTTAATTCCCTATCTAGGAGTTCTATTGATTTTAGTATGGTTACTAAAGTTTTTTCATCCATAAAGCATAATGGAGGTATTGTATTATTTTTGTTTATATCTCTGCTTTAGCTGAGAAATAAACTTAGATTCTAATAATGATATTTTTGTAATCAGTATTTCTAATTTATGGATATCTTCCATAGTTTTATTTATTTGTTCATTTAATCTTTTGTACTCTATATATAGATAATTTAAATCGTGTTTAATTTGTTTGTATAATCTAGTATTTTTGTATGGTCTCCTCATCTTTATTTTACTTTTAGTTTTTATTTATTATCTTGGCTCTGATACCAATTTGGGGGTTGTGATATATAAAAACAATAATTTATTTAAACACATGGTTGCAGAATTAAGTTGTATAAAAGATAGTCTTTTTTCACTCCCTTTTATATGCATCATATTCAGATTCCTCTCGGATTCTAATTAATCTTATCTCATGAATGGCTAGTATCATAGATAATGAATGCTTATTATGAACTTTCAAATAAGCTTTTTCTGATTGTTTAATAGTGTTATTTAAATAAAAT
>CM073605.1:50004625-50009625 GCA_037074985.1 Solanum bulbocastanum
ATTAGAAATAGAAATAAAATCTATCAAAGAAAATTTACCAGGAAAATTAATAAATATAGTAGAAAAAACAAGAAAAATTGATCAAAGAATAGGTCAAAAATATATAAATGAACTTTTAACAGAAAAAGTCTCACAAAAAGATTCATACCAAAAAGGAAGTTTGGATGAAAAACTAATAAAAGAATTTTTGGAAAAACAACAAAAAATTCAAGAAGATATAGAATTAGAAAAACAAGAAGAAACTGCTGAATCTACTAAACCAGATACAGAAAAATGAATGAATTAGATGAATTAGTATATGCCATGGAAGATCTGGACATGTCAGATATAAAAGTCTTTATGAATAAAGGAGATACTGGAGGCCCTCAAGAACAATTTGAAGAAGGTCCTAGTAATATAAAAGATGAACATCCAGAGGATAAAAACTTGGTTAACAAAGAAAAAAGAATAAAAGATTTTGTTCAACAATATCATAAAAATAGGTCTAAATATATGCCTAATAGATTATCTACAATAGAAGTAGGATCAACTAGATTTTTAAATCTAGATTGTAAAAGAGAACCAGGAAAAGAATTAGATTTATGGGCTCAAAATATATTTCTCTTTTTCTTATTAGGAAAAGAAATGAATTATACCGATGAAGAAAAATATGTAGTAATGATAAATACTTTTGCCGGAAAAGTAAGTCATTGGCATTCAGGATTATCTGATGAAGCTAGAGAAATTATTAAAAATAGCACAATAGAAGGATTCAAAAATTCCTTATAAGAAGGAATAGAAAAATTAACCCAATATATTGGAAATGAGTTCTTAGGTGGAGAAGGAAGTCCTTCATTAAACCGAGAAAAAATCAGAACAATAGCCAGAGAGCAATTAGAAAAATTACAGATATGTAAAATGAGTCATATTCAAGAATATACTTGTGAATTTGAAGAATATTACTATCAAATATTTGATAGTAGTAAAGATATGAAAATATATATGGAAAAATATTACCAAAAATTACCAGGTTTTTGGGCAAAATATTTTAGAGAAGAATATGAAAAAGAAAATACAGATAAGGATACTCTTGGACAAAGAATATTCTTTTTACAAAATAGATTATGACAACTATGCATGGAGCATAACATTCAGAAAAAAGCTAAAAGAATAAATACTAGAATTATGTGTCTAAATACAAATGCAGCAACCCAATGGGGATGTAATGAAAGACCTTACAAGAAAAGGAAAAAATTTAAGAAAAGTCTTGTAAAAAGAAAAAATATGTCAAAGAAAAATTATATACCAAGAAAAAGGTATTTTAAAAAGAAAAATAATTTTAAACCAACAAAAGAAAAATGTAAATGTTACAATTGTGGTGAAGAAGGACATAAAAGTTATGAATGTCATAAAAAACATGTTAGAATATCTAAAATTGATAGAGAAGAAATTGATTCTGATTTAGAATCAACATCTACAATAAAAATTGATGATTTCTATGAATAATTATATGAAGAATATTCCACTAGTTCAGAAGACAGTGATGAATATTAAAGAAATCCAAGAAGAAGTTGAAATTTCAGTACAAGTAATTGAAACTGAAGAAGATCAAAGAGGTTATGCCCTAAAAGCAACTTTTGATAATGAATTACAAAGAAAAATCCAATGTTTACAACTTAGGTTAAAAAATGAAGACAATCTGTTCAATAGAATGCAGAGAATGTTTTCAAGAAATAAAATATCATATCATGAATACCAAGAGGTAGAAAAAGTTATAGAAATTACCCAAACAACGGGAAAACATAAGTTAAATCTATTAACAAAATCAATGATAGATCAAATTCTGAGAAAAATTCCAGAAAAGAAAAGAAAGAAAATGAATTATGTACATCTTGGAGGAATCCAACTTTTAGTAAAATCAACCTTTAAAGAAGGAATTAATTGTCCAATAGTTATTAATCTTTCAGATGAAAGATTCATAAATGCGAGAGAAGGAAATTTAGGAATAGTTGAAGGAAATTTAGCTTACACTAAATTATTATTCACCTATTATCCAAAATACTGTATATCTTTAAAAGATGCAGATTTTAATGATGCGCTAAGCTTACACTTTCAGGTGAAAAGGAAAGACCTTTTTAAACCAGGTAATCATATTATGAGTATATACTATCAAGCTTTATATACTGTTACAAATTCCAATTATGGAAGTGTATATAAAAATAAAGAAATGATTGAAATTGATCAAGAATGTGCAGGAATTGCAAGAATAGTTGAAGCCGAAATTCAACAAGCAGTCATTCCTGATGAATATGAAATTCATTTTGGAAAAATAAGGGAAATAGAGAGTTCTAGTAATCCTAGACTTTCTTTAGATTATAAACAGAATTCAATAAGAAAGATCAATTCTAATCGATATGTTAAAAAATCTATTGAAATCACTAACATTTCTAAGATTTCAGGTAGGATTTTTAATGGATTAGAATGGAAAAATCAAGAAATCTTGATACAAACAGGAGCAACAACAAACCATGTTAGGGAAACCCTATTGGAAGGATTACCAATTTACGAAGGTACCCCTTACATTTACAAAACCTTTGAAGGTAATAATTATAGCTGTATAAATATCGTAGATTTACCAATACAGTTAGACAACATAAGAATAACAGTTCCCTGTTATATCACCAATCATGAAAATGATAATAATATATTGTTAAGAAATATGTTCCTAAATAGTCTTAATGACTATAGTATCGAAAGAAATGGGATAGAGATAAGTTACAAGAATGAAACTTGTTTTATTCCAAAGAAATAAAAATGCCTAAAGAAATATCTTTTAGAGTATCAGTCTTTATAGAGATAACTCTATATGATACAAAATTAACAACATGCTGTCAAATTGACAATGGATCAGAAGCTAGTTTAGCTAAATTATTCTTAATAAATAATTGAGATATTAACCAATATAATTTTTCTATTATAGGAATTACAGGAGTAAAAGAAAAATTGAATCGTTCAAAAGAAAAAGTTGAAATAATCCTAGGATCAAAAATTGTAAAGATAAATAAATTATTTGCCTATGATAAATTAGAAACTGATTTATTATTAGGAAATGATTTTTTACAGCAATTTCAGGATTATCATCAAACACTTTATATGATAAGTCTTAAAACTCCATGTGGACACTTTATAAAAGTTCCTAGGAAACAAAATCCATATTGTCTTGTAAAAGAAAATGGAAATTATAAAGAAAAATATATAGAAAACTTAAGACAAATTTCTTGTAAATGTCTTAATTTAGAATGGATAAAAGAGAATTTACAAAATCTTATGGTGAAAATCCGTTAGAAAAATGGGAAAAGAATCAGGAAAAAACAGTTTTAACTCTAAAAGATCCTAGTGTCATTATTAGAGTAAGACCTATGCTTTATAATGAAGAAGATAAAAATGAGTTTAAAACACAACTCAAAGAATTAATTAACCTAAAACTTATAAGGTTAAGTAATAGTCCTCACAGTAGCCCGGCATTTATGGTTAGAAATCATGCCGAATTAAAACGAGGAAAAGCCAAAATGGTTATAAATTATAAAGAATTAAATAAACATTGTGTTTTTGATGTGTATTTTATACCAAATAAAAACAATTTAATAAATCTTGTTAAAAGAAAAACTTATTTCTCAAAATTCGATTGCAAAAGTGGATTTTGGCAAATAAAATTAGCAGAGAAATCAATTCCATTAACAGCTTTTAGCACACCTAATGGTCATTATGAGTGGATGGTAATGCCTTTTGGATTAAAAAATGCCCCACAAATATTCCAAAGGAAAATGGATAAGATATTTTCTGAAAAAGAATTTCTAATAGTCTATATTGACGATATATTAATATGTTCTAACACTTATCAAGAACATTTAAAACATCTAAAAGAATTTTCAGAAATTTGTTTACAAAATGGAATTATTCTTAGCCAAAAGAAGGCTGAAATAAATAAAAATGAAATAGAATTCTTAGGAATGATTATTTCAAAAAATGGAATTAAATTACAATCACATATTTTAAAAAAGATTATAGAATTTCCCGATAAATTAAACACAAAAGAAGAAATACAAAAATTTCTTGGCTGTTTAAATTATGCAGGAGAATTTATTCCTGACTTAGCAAAGAAAAGGAATCTTTTACAAAAACTAATAAGAAAATCCAACCGTTTAGGATGGACAAAAGAACACACTCAATGTGTAAAACAATTAAAGGAAGAATGTTCTAAACTTTCTAAGTTAAGATTACCAGATGAAAAAGATAATTTGGTATTACAAACAGATGCATCAGACTATCATTGGGGTGCATTATTACAAACGGATTTAAATGAAATCTGCAGGTATACCAGTGGTACCTTTAATGAAGCAGAAACTAGATATTCAACTAATGAAAAAGAATTATTGGCTAAAGTTAGGGGAATTAGAAAATTTTCAGCATTCCTCTTGCCTAAACCATTTATTATTAGAACTGATAATACACAGGTAGCAGGTCTGATATTCAATAAACTTCCGTCAGAACCACAATATAGAAGGTTACATAGATGGCAAGTTTTATTATCTTTTTATACTTTTCAAATTGAATATATTAAAGGAGCTGACAATGCTTTTGCAAATTCTCTCTCCAGGAATGTCCAATATGGACAATAAAACGCAACTCCTGGTTACTAGAATTTATGAAAAAATGATAAAGGTGGATGAGTCCATAGATAACAAAAGTCACCAATTATTCAGCATCAGAGATGATCTGACCAAATTATCAGAACAAGCAAGAAAATTACAATAAGAACTTAATCAGCTTAGTGAAGATCAAGCTGAAAATATGAAAGAATTTTTATTATTATGTGAACATTTGAATACATGTCCAAAGAGGAATTCAAAACCCTTTGGGAATATTACTCCCAACAAAGTGGCAGGAGATGTCCCACTAATACCTAGTGCCAAAAACATCTCGACGGTAAGCCAGGATATGCCGACACCTGAGTCTTCTAC